>OZ038458.1:654804-789099 GCA_964036195.1 Sphaerolaimus hirsutus
TGTCCCAAGCTTTGTAAAGTCTCAAATGTCATGAAAAATGCCATGCAAAGTGTCAATTGTCATGGCAAATAACTAGTAAAGTGTCAATTGTCATGACAAAAATAAATTAAAGTGCCAATTGTCAAGCAAATTGTATCCAAATCTTATGTTTTATATCCAAATCTTCTCTTTTATCCAAATCTTCTGTATTGTTTCCAGATCTTATGTTTTGTATCAATTTTTCTGGCCTTGCATGCATGATTCTGATTTTTTGTAAAATTTTTGTAAAATTAATGTAAAATTTTTGTAAAATGGGTCATTTTATTTTATTAACGACTTTTGGGAATAAAATAAAATAAAATAAAATGAAAGAAGAATAAAATAAAAATAAAATAAAATTTTTATACAATTTTTATACAATTTTACTAAAATGAATTTTTATAAAACCAACCCTGGTGATGAAAAAGCGCTGTAGCGCTTGCACCTGAAGGCTAGAGCTAAAAAAACAGTACTGACACTTTTGACACTTCACACTATTCTGCTGCGCTCAGTATTCTGCTGTATAATAATTCAAGGTCTACTTAACGGTGGTGATAGTTTTTGTCAGAGCTTTCATGGATCAGAAATTTATTTCATTAGTGAGGTGCATGATTTTTATACTCCCAGTGTTTGGATAGGTAGCAAATCGCTCATATGGGGGTGGAAGGATAGATAGCTACCGTATTTCTTCGATTTTATTGACCTTCAATGTATTGTTTCATAAGCTGTTTTTTTGGGGGGGGCAATGTAAATGAGCACGGCAAAGTGAATGAAAATGACAATATACTTAAATACCATGTATATTTCAGAGTGTATTTTTCATGTTCATTTGTAAAGTAGATATGAATGTGGGATATGTTTAATGAAAATTCAACTTTGTATTCATCATAAATTAAATAAATTTTCGCAGCAGTAGAGTTTTTAGACTCTTATAGTGCCATAGATAACGGGATAAATCGGATAACGTGACATCGATATTTTCATACGCCAATGTAGAACACAGCAATGTATTTTTTGGATGCCCCACAGACCCGACAAAGTAAACGAGCAAGCCAATCTGAATGAACACGTCAATAAAATCGAAGAAATAGTTTAGCTCATTTTTGTTAGTTTATGTGGTGGGGTTGGTGAGTAATGGGTGTTCAATATACCGTGTTTGCTTGAATAATTCGCTCATCTTACCGGGGGGTTATTCGAGGGGGGAATTATTCAAGGGGGGCCCTTGAATATCTCCCCCTCGAATACCCCCCCGGTAAGATAAGTGAGGAATAAATAATTCCCCCCTCAAGGCATATGATCAGTGATCAATCGATCGTGGGCATCGATCGTATGCCTTGAGGGGGGGGGGGGGGGAAATATTTTTTCCTCACTCATCTTACCGGGGGGGTTATTCGAGGGGGGAATTATTCAAGGGTCAGCCTCCTTGATAGATTCCCCCTCGAATAACGCCCCCCCGGTAAGATGAGCGAATTATTCAAGCAAACACGGTATATTGAACACCCATGACCAGGGTTGGCAAAATCCCAGAAAAAAATAAAATAAAAATAAAATGGAATATTCAGGAATAAAATAAAATAAAATAAAATGGAAAATTGAAGAATAAAAATAAAAATTGTATAAAAATTCTAATTTTGTAAATTTTTTGTAAAATTTTATAAAAATTCATATTTTTGTAAAATTGTATAAAAATTCATATTTTTTGTAAAATTTTGTCTCATTGCTTGAGTCTCTACCTATTTATTCATGGATCTGGGGGGTGTCCCAAGCATTGTAAAGTGTCAAATGTCATGTAAAATGTCATGCAAAGTGTCAATTGTTATGACAAATGTAAAGTACAGTGTAAATTGTCATGACATGTAAAAATTAAAGTATCAATTGTCAAGCAAATTGTGTTCAAATCTCATGTTTTATTTTGAAATCTTATGTTTTGTATCCAAATTATGTTGTTTTTAACTCCAAAACTTTATGTGAACATTTGGATACAAAAACATAAGATTTGGATATAAAACATACTATGGATACAAAAACACAAGATTTGGATACACAATTTACACTTTGCATGACATTTGTCATGACAATTGCCACTTTGCTTGAAATTTTACATGACACTTGACATTTTGCATGACAATTGATACTTTACTTTACATTTGTCATGAGAATTGACACTTTGCATGACATTTTACAAATGTGCCCAGCACACTCCAGTAGTCCTTCCTCTGAAAATGCAAACCATTCTTATCAATAATTGTAACTTTACACTTGCAGCTAGCTAACAATACGTATTGCATGCAACTTTTGAAAAGTAAGGGAAAAATTTGTCACAGGTTTTTCATGTAAGGTCTAATTATAACATTTTTCTGGCCTTGCATGCATGTTTCTGATTTGTTGTAAAAATTTTGTACAATTTTTGTAAAATTTTTGTAAAATGAGTCATTTTATTTTATTAATGACTTTTGGGAATAAAATAAAATAAAATAAAATGAAACAAGAATAAAATACAAATAAAATAAAATTTTTATACAATTTTTATACAATTTTACTAAAATGAATTTTTATAAAACCAACCCTGCCCATGACTCACCAACCCCACCACAAAAACTCAACTGCTGCGAAAATTTATTAAATTTATGATGAATACAAAGTTGAATTTTCATTAAACATATCCCACATTCCATTGCCCCCATAAAAGAGGTTGTGAAACAATACATCGCCGGTCAATAAAATCGAGCAAATACGGTACGTTTACTCGATAAATACGGATACTCGAGTACTGCGTAAATACGTTTACGTTTCCTCCCGAAAAAATACCGGCACCCACTTACTCGTGTACTTTTTGAAAGTATGCGAGTAAAGTACGCGAGTACAGGAAACGTATTTCAAACGGGCTTCTTTATAGGTTTTTTAGGCATAAAGGAAAAAAAAGAGAGAAAAGCAAAAAAAGGGCACTAAGTATCGAAAATAGCATAAAAATAGGCGATAACACATTAACTAGTGAATTTGATGGTGGAAAAGTTTGCAAATAAGTGATTTTGAGCGAAAATTGGGGCAAAATTTCTCAAAAATACCCACTTTTACATTTTCAGGGACAAAAGTCATTTACTCACGTTTACACATGAGTAAAAATAAAAAATAAATACTTTACATTTTCTGTAGTCACCTGTGAGTAAAAAAAACTTTACGTTTACGTTTACTTTCAAAAAAGTTCAGTACTTTTGACAACTCTGGTTACCCCTCCCTCAAACCCCCATCACGGACCCGTAGCAGTAGTCTTAGTATTTACGGTAAAAACCAACGCATAGGCTCGTCGTTTTGCCGTTGTGCCCTGTGTGCCAGCGTGCCCAGGACGGCCACGACTAGCTGCAGCAGCGCGAAGCCCCTGCACGCGTCCACGCTGCTCGACCGCCCGCCCGCCATCGCTGTTCGCAGTTATTTAATTACTGATCTGGCGCCAACTTGCCGCATTTTTATTAACCGCTTTCTGGGATGTGATGTTCTAATCATTGTGTTTACGGGGATGTGTTTTGTGGTCACTAGTGATTGAAAAGGCACCGGGAAAAATGGCACCGCACCGCACCTTCACCGGCGCCATTCCTCAGAAAAGGCACCTGGCACCTTGGGCACCGGCAAAAAATGGCACCGCAACGGCATCGGTGCCATTCTGAAAAAAATAGCACCGGCAACCTGGGGCACCGGCCGTTTGCCGGTACTAGCACCGAAAGGCACCGCACCAGGCTGAAAGTTCCGAAGGATTTATTGGGAGTTTCTTAGAGGCCGCACTTTGGAAGTGCATTTTTCGATGAATTCTCTCTCGATTTTGATGTTTGAGCATTCAATATGATCACAATGACGTGGCGATCACTAAAAGCAGTTGAATCTAGAATATTGATCTTATAAATATGAATAAGCACAGGCTGTTGACGAAATTTTACACCATATTACGACTTGGGCGGTGCCTTTCCGGGTGCCTTTTACTTTGGCCATGGTGCTAGCACCTTTGGCACCGGCTGAAAAATGGCACCGCACCGCACTTGCACCGGTGCTGGAGCCAACGATGGAAAAAACACAGAAATTGAACACAGAAACTCATTGAGTTTCTGTGTTTTTGTTTTACACAGAAACACGGAAACTCATAAATTTTGAAAAACTCAAAACTCAAATGAGTTTTTTTTTGGAGAACACAGAAACACAGAAACACGGTAACACAGAAAAGTTTTTTTGAGTTTTTGTGTGTGTTTTCAGCGAAGTGGTTGAATGCACATTAATTCAGTTAAACTAAACAACATAAGATAAGCAAATATAGTATGTAAATATGTACATAATGTATTCATATTTTATAATAGTACAAAAAAGAAATTAAAGATGGCATGCACATCTCATGGTGGATTTGACAATTTAAGTTTTGACATTCAAGTATACCTTATTACCTTGAATAAACCCCCCCTTGACTTAACTCCCCCCAAAATGGACTGGTGAAATAATAAGCCCCGCCCCCCCTCAAAATACCCCCCTACGGGATGATGTACATCATGTATCCAATGTACATGATGTATTTATTACTGCTAATTTGCATCGCAGCTACACATAGACTGTACTACGTTGTGTAGCTGACTACTGATGTTTATTTCAAATATATCCCGTTTGTACGCATTTATAACCTGTTTTGGGTACGTAAATGCCTACTATTTTCTATGATCCTTACAAAACTTTCTGATGAAATAATAATGTCCATGGGGGTATTTCGAGGTAATATGATGGTTGTAGTTCAAATCAATTCCGTAGTCTTCCATACAGTGCACATCCATTCAAGAATTTTGGAGTACTGCATAAATTGTCGTTTCTGGGCATTTTGTTGCTGGTGTTGTGATGTTGATGTCCTCATTTTGGACATTTTTTGGACTTTTTTGACACTTGAATGAATACACAAATGTTATGTGGGGTTAAAACATGTGTAAAACAAATATTTTATAAGAAAACCAGTTTCCAGATCGAAATGCTGTAAATCGAAATTTTTGGGGGGAAAACTCGAATTTTTTGGAAAAAACACAAGTTTTTTAGAAAAAACTAAAAAAACACGAGTTTTTACAAAAAACACAGAAATAAAAACAGAGTTACTCAAGTTTTTTTCAAGAAAAAAACTCAAAACACAGGTATTCATTTTTGAAAAACTCAAAACACAGAAAGTGTTTTTTTTGGAGAACTTACCCATCGTTGGCTGGAGCCCCCTGTCCCGGTGCCTTTCCATCACTAGTGGTCACGATGGTGGGAAATAGTCCTTATGCTTGCGCTTTTTTAAATGTCTAAAGCGGCGTTTACACTGCATTTTGTGCCGACAAAAAAAGAAGACAAAAAGTTTCATAATTCCACAATAAAGTTCCATATCTGCAAGACAAAGCAGTGAAGTATACTCACTAGTTGAGTGTACACACATGCCAATTTGCAGATAATTCGGGCATGTCGTTCACGACTTAAAAACAAATTACATTTGTCGGTTCGGTTTTCGTTTTGAAACCGAACCGACAAGTGTAATTTGCTTTTAACTCTTGAACGACACACGCAAATTATCTGCAAATAGGCATGTGTGTACACTTAACTAGTGAGTATACTTCAGTGCCTTACCTTGCAGCTATGGAACTTTATTCCGGAATTATGGAACTTTTTCACTCGTTTTTTTGTCGGCACAGAAACCGTGTAAACGCCGCTTTAAAGAATGTTTGGGAAAACTCATTGGTTCATGCAAGTGTATTGTTCACAAGGTGCCGCTTTGATATCCAATTTATTGTGATTGTTTCGAAAGATGTTTCGATGATGAGTGTCTGAAATTTACAAGACGCTTAAACATTTAATGCATTATTCTCAAAAATACCCTGCAGATAATGTGCAAAACAAAATGCAAAAAGTATAAACAGAATGCTCTCACCCTCCCTCCAATATATACTTGCAACCTTTCCATGCATTTAAATTTTCCATGTGAATAATATACAAAGTTATTTTTATTTACACTTTAAATTCGGGCTGCTACTGTGTGCAGTGTGTAGTTGTGCGTGAGCGGTGCACGCACATAAACAAAAATTTCACGTGTGAACGTTATTTTTGTTTTTTTTTCGATCAGTTGTTCATTAAAATAGTCGTCCCCCTGTCAAACGGACTTGGAACTGTGCCAACGCTTTGCTTATCGCCGAGATTTCGAAATTATTTTTATTATCATTTTACGTTTTTCGAAGAAAAGAAAAGACCCCTCCCGCCTGTACTGGTCGTAGCCGTTTCTTTTTATTTCATTAAAAATTTTTTACGAGGTTTTCTGTGTTGCATTAACATTAGCAAATTCATTCTTTCGGGTCGCGTATACTTTTTCAGTTGTTATCACGATTTTTCCTCACTTTTTTGTCTTTGGCACTCGTCCAACTAAGTTTCTTACAGTTTTTTGCCGGATAGAGCGCCTGTTTCTGGTCTTTCGAGATAGGTACGGCGCCATTTTTATGCCGCCTTGTCACTCAGGGATCCAAATTATATTTACCGAACTGCCGCGTCCTGGTAGCTGTTAGCTAAAAGTGCGCCCGGTTCCAGTGGCTATTTATTTATTTATTCAGCGATATCAACATTGCGTTTGCATATTACAAAGTGCTGCAAATGGCGACAGCACCAAAGTCCATGGCGCCACCGATTTTTCAACATGAGGCAGTAAGTTTTGGGTACTTTTTGGTGATTACTTTATTTAGTGTGTGGGGATTGGGAGAAGGTACGGTGTGCCGCAAATTACCGATAGGATTTTTCTTTTAGCGGTAATTACTGGCAAATTGAGCTTGGCTCCGAAATATTTGCGCTACACATACCTCGGTTGAAAATGACGGCCACTTACAAGCTACAGTGTGCGCAGATATTTTGCTTTGCATGTGGCGGTCAGCGTAAGCTCCGCCCACTTTCGTGTAAATTCCCACTAGCGCTAACCCCAAAAATCACGAACGTTCCGTCAGGCTCGCCTTTTTTTGTGTGTGAGCTCAATAACGACAGTTAAATTTCTACGATTGTTTACATCTGACAGAGAACGGACATAATTTTAGCCCCCGGTGCGTACGCTCGACCCACAATTCCCATTTTCAGGTGCGTGGTGGGCCTCGAAAGGTTCATAAAAATCACAAGTTTGTATAGGGAAAACGGGGCGCGCGGCCGGGCCAAAATGCGCGTGCAGTTTTAAGATGTAGGCTGGCGCGAGTGCGCGGAGTAACAGTGGCACTTGAGTCGGTGCCAATACGCACAGGAATTTCTGCGCACACTGTAAACAAGTACACAATAGTAATGTCAACCGAAACAACCGAGTTGGCCGCGTGCCAGAGATGAAAAATCGAGAAAAGATCCAGATAAAATAGGAATTAAAAATTTCACAAGTATATTCGTCAACATTTAAATAGGTACAGGTATATCAGACAATTTGGCAATACTTCCTAGCCATTTTCTGTTTAATTTATATGGTGGAAATCTGTCTTTTTAGTTCTGGCTACCTGGCTACCAGGGAACTTCCAGCAAAACTTTTGTCTTTAGGCCGTTCTGCACTTTGACTTCCCACTTTATTGTTGCTCACTATCTTTTTAAAGGTCGAATTTGTTTTGCAGTCGCATCCCGCCGCTACAGTAAGCCTCGACCATAAAATCCTGGCAGATAGCTGTTATACCCCTATGTTTTTAACTTCACGCGGCCCTTGACACGCACCTGCATAGGTCAGTTATCGCTGTTCATTTATGTTTTTTTCTCGTTTGTTCACTCGCGTGTGAATTATCAAATCAATTGTAACCGGGGGCACTCCCAGACCCTGTAAAAGCCCTGTAAAATGTCGGTCGCCATTTTGCAGGGCATTTTCCATGACTTTTGACACTTTGCAAGACATTTAAAATTTCACATGGCTTTTTACAGGGCCTGGGATTGGCACCAGCTTTCGCTGTTCATTTAGGTTTATTCACCGTTTGGTCATACGCGTGTTTAAATTATCAAAAAATCCATTGGTATCTCGAATTTCGACCCTCTGAGTGGTTGGATAGACAGCAAATCGCTTCTTCGGAGGGATAGATAGCTGAAAATTTTTTTGGGGGTGGGGGTTGGGGGAGAGGGTTTGCGGGGGGGGGTTGTGGTGGTTCGATATATAGGCTTTTTCGGGGCATAGAAGGAAGAAAAGGGACAAAATCGCTAAAAGTAGGTGTAAAATAGCTCAAAATAAGTATACAAGAGCATGTAGCTGAAAATAGCTGAAAATAGGCAAATAAGAACCAGAACTAGGAACCAGAACTATCATTTTGGAAGCAAAAATCTATAAAAAGGTATGAAAAATAGCGATTTTAAATGAAAATTGGGGTATAGTTTCTCAAAAATCGCTCCAGATAGGTAGATAGCTGGGCGATTTGGGGGGGGGGGGGGGTTAGGGGATAGTAGCCCAAAATTGCGCCTCCGGGATAAATAGATAGCTGAGCAGCCTATGGGATAGATAGATAGCTGGGCTGTTTGGGGGGGGGGGGGTAAGCCCCCCAACCCCCCCCCCCCCCATTCGAAACCCCTGAATCAATCGTAACCACATCTCCCCCATTGCAGCCAGCAGTTGCGTCGTGCCGCAGCGCGCCGTGTCGTGGCGCTGCGGCAGGTCGAGTGTGATCGCCTGACTGCTGCTGCGACTGCCTGACTGCTGCTGCAGCGCCTCGTTTTGGTGCTGCTCTTGGCTGGGTTGGCTGTGATGAATGGTTTTTTTGGCTGATTGTTTTTTGCTGACCGCATTGGTTCCAGGTTTTTTGATGTGCTGTGTGGTTTTATGTGCTTGTATGGGGCTTTTACTCAGGGTTGTTTAGACGTTTTCTGCTTTTGTGTCTTTTGGCTGGAGGTCAGTCATCCTGTAAAATTTGTGCAGGGTTGATTGAAGGTTTGAATCGATGCAGATGACAGTCCCAAGCCCTGTAAAAAGAGTCAACTGTAAAGTCAAATGCAAAATAAACTGAATTGTAATGAAATCTGTTTTGTTTTGATTGACAGTTTACTTTACACTTTACGGGGCTTGGGCTTGGGACTTGAGCAACAGTAGCAACAGCAACTTTTCTCACTAAGCGAACATTTTTGTAATGTTGTCCTGCTACTGAAATGCTTGCAACAGGATAATTTTTGTGCATCAATTTATTGTGTATATCAATCAAAAGCTGCCACATGTGAGGATAACCACTGTGTTTTTTAGAGTTGTAGCTAACTAGGAATATTCACTATTGGTCGCAATCCACTTATTACAGCCTGCATTTAAATTTATCACTTCCTGCCTGAAAATTTTTTCCTTATTACATTTCATTGTTGCACGGCACACTCAAATTTTCAGTTGCAGTTCGAACGCTTTTTCAAGGGCGGAATTCAAAAAAGCAGAATTAAAATCGGGGGTGGAATTCAAGAACGTCCGAACCGCCCTCAATTCAATTCCGCACATGAAACATTTGAACACTTTTTCGACGGCGGAATTGCCTCGAATTGTGCACAGGCGGAATTAATTCGGAAAAGGCGGAAAGCGCAATGTGTTTGAACAACGTCCACACTTTTTTACTCATGGCAGAATTGTGCATGGGCTGAATTAATTCGGAAAAGGTGGAAAGCGCAAAGCGTTTGAACAACGTCCGCACTCTTTTGAGTGTGCAGTGTGCCATCTAGGCAAGAAAACATTGGGACACTTGAATTGGAAGTCAAGGGCGGAATTGAAAGTGTCCCAATCATTTTGAAACTTGCTGCGTGGAAATGTTATGACACGCAAATCAGCGAAAAGTGTACGAATTCGTCCGGACTCCGTTCGAATGTCCAAAAATGCCCTAAAAATCCTTTAAAAAATCGTTTGAACTGCACTTGGAGTTCCGCCTTGGTGGAACTCAAAAACGTTCGAACTGCACTTGAAAATTTTGAGTGTGCGGTGCGCCATTGTCACTGAATTTGCTGCATGAATTTTTATGCTAATTTTTGAGTGAAAGTTCTTATGGTATCTTGCTTTGTGGTGGAGCAGTGACTCAATTATAGTTTAATGACACCACTGGAATCTATCATATCATATCCCATCTGAAAAATAAACAACCATTTTTCTACCCTTGCCTCTATACACCACTTTCACCATGGAATAATTTGACAGAAGTCACTGTCTTATGGTAGGTGGGCATAAATTCTACTAGAATAATTTTGCACATCATAAATATGAAGGGTGTGCCTCTATAAGCATTGATCTAATTTTTCTGTTAAAAGTGAGTTAAACTATTTTTGTCATCTACATACAATGTGTGTCAAAATTCACCAGAAATGTTGGTACAACGACACTTTTTGTGATAGTAAGGGTCATATTTACAATGCCTAAAAGTGACAGAAACATTTCCATAAGTTTTTAATGTACCTATTTATTATGCTTTTTTTGACTTTTGCACATAAATTTTAAATGTACCTATCTATTTATGACATTTTTGTACTTTTGCTTCTTACAATGGACTGATTGCTTCTGAGTATACCATGCTACGATTGGCACTTATAATTGCAAGAAAAATTTGTGAAAAATCACCAAAACCAACAGTTTTGGTGCTTATAAAAGCACTTATAAGCCTGAATTTTTCAATTTGTGTCACTAAATGTACCAATCTACAAGAGGGATGATTTACTTAATCTTATATTGCTAGTGCTGAATTCATCACTGATGACTACCCATCCATGCATGTTAATACTCAACACAATACCCTAAATACCCATACCTGATACCTGAAGTAAGTGTATTGCATACTTCAAACTTTCAACTGATGTTATATAAAAATTATTTCTTATGGATCAGTACCTTTAGAAGCACACCCTTATCTGCATATTCACTCTGCTAGTCCATCAATCACATCACATGCATGCCATTCAACCACGCCTTGGACATTTATTCCTGCGAACACAGGCACCCTTGTTTGCATCCAGCACAAAACCAGGGCGGCACATGCAGCCAGCTGCCATGCAGTCCTTTTCACACTTTCTCGCATTTGGAGAGGTGCAGGTGCGAGCGCAGCCGACGCAGTCACGGAAGATTGCGTTGGCGCCGCAACGCATGGCTGTGTATGATTATTCAGTTTAACAGCATTTTTGATTATGCATATGCATGTGTGCGCTGTGCATTCTGAGTCCACACAAAGTTTCCTCATTAGGGTTCAAGCGGGGCCCACAGTCCCAGTAGATGGTTTGGCAAAATTCTGGGACTGGTCGTCCCGGCTCGGACACTCCAGTCCCGGTCCCATTCCCGATGATAAAAAATGTGAATCCGGGTTTCAGTACAATGTCCTAATCCTGGTCCCTGATTTATAGTGGTCCTGAATCTGATGAGGTATGAATAATAATGTTTTTGATATACAAAATGAATTTTTTACAATACTGCAACATCTGACCTAGGGATGGCCAGCACTTTTTTTTTAAAAACTCGCTTTTTTTTAAAAAAAAGCGCAAGGGTCGCAGCGCTTTTTTTAAAAAAAGCGCTGGTAAATTTTTTTGTACTTATGCATGGGTGGATCACATTTAACATACAAGCACATATCACAGTATGTCTCCCTGCACATGCCGCAGTGCTCATATCACAGTTTGTCTCCTGCACATGCCCGAAGGCACAGATCACATGTCGCTGTGCTCATTGCACATACACGCGGGGCGGTGTTATCGAAATGCGTGTGCGCGCGTGAATTTATCTATACATCATCATCTCAAATTTATTGTAATCTTTGTTGGGAATGTGCTGCCATTTGCTCACCCTGAAAAACTCCCTTGGGGTGTATTTTTTCATTGAAATTATCAACTTGTTACTGGTATACACAGGGGGTTTATTCAAAATAGGGGAGTTATTCAAGATAACATTATAGATAATTTTACTATTACTAATCAGTCTAACATGTCTCTACAATTTATTTCACAGATTATCTATTGATTTCAATGTTTGATATTTGTTAATGGCTGTATATTTGTTTGGCTGTATATCTGTCAATGTGCTGTACATTTGCCTCGGGATAGATAGATAGCTGAGCGCGGCCTCCAGGATAGATAGATAGCTGGCCGATTTGGGGGGGGGGCAGCCCCCCCCCCCTAGGAGACCCCTGCTTCACGCGCGCACACGCATTTCGACAACACCGCCCCACGTGTATGTGCAATGAGCACAGTGACATGTGATCTGTGCCTTCGGGCATGTGCAGGAGACAAACTGTGATATGAGCACTGCGGCATGTGCAGGGAGACATACTGTGATTTGTGCGTGTATGTGCAATGTAGCACACTCCTTATGCACTAGGTCTTTTGCAATTTTTTGCGCGCGAGCGCGCAATTTCACATGCAAATTGCCATTGGTGGTTGTTTTCTGGCATTTTTAGTGCCATTGCTTCTATTCCTGCATGGTATCATGTAATTATAAGTTGTGATATGTCAGTGTAGTAAATAATATCCAGCCAATGTGCTTCCACACACTTTTCTACAGTGTGAAACACCACTGTCATGTATAAGCCCTCTCTCATAGCCATATTTAAGAACTTTTCCATGCCTACCTTCACTAGAAGTCATGAAACATTCACAAATGGCGAAATAAATAACAGGTCAACATAAAGCCGCAATTACCGTATTTCTCCGTGTAAAGCACCCGGGTGCTATACAAAATTGAGACACTTTGCAGCAACCTTTTTTTAAACCTTGTATAACACCCGGGTGTTATGTCAGGGGGTGTTATACACAGAAAAACAAAAATCCAATGTTTTTATTTCCCAGTGTTCATCAATTCAATGGAAAAATGCGTGCCGCGGAATTACAATGAGTGGCGCGCGCCACGCCACGTATTTGAGTAATTCAAATCGGGATCTTTTTGAAACCTAGCATAGCACCCGGGGGTGCTATGCAGCTGTATAACACCCCGGGTGTTGTGCACGGGGGTCCTTTACACGGAGAAATACGGTACAGCTCAGCGGCGTTTGACGTGAAATGATGACGTCGTAAAATTGATTACATCAAAATAGACATAGGTACAGCGTTGAAATTGTCTATTTTGATGTAATCAATTTTACGACGTCATCATTTCACGTCAAATGCCGCTGAGCTGTAATTCCGGCTTAATATTGGATTGTTTTGGCAAAAATCAGGACTTATAATGCTATCTCATGATTACACAACCATTCTATAGCTATATATCGTCACAAACACTTGTCTGATATGCCTGTATATATTGACTCAGAAGCATATTTGGAGCTTTTTAGGTAACGTCTTGACATTTTTTTTAAAAGCGAAAAAAGCGCGTTTTTTAAAAAGCGGGGCCATTGAAAAAAGCGCTTTTTTCCATCCCTAATCTGACCAATGGTCGGCGAGAAAACCACTGATAAATTTATAATATTTACACTACCGTATTTCTCCGTATAAACCGCCCGGGCGTTATACAAAACCGGGGCACTTTTTACCAACCTTTTTTGAAAACTTGTATGACGCCCGGGCGTAAATTTATTTAGAGGGGGCGTTATACATAACCACAGTTGTGTAGTAAGTGCGAGCCATTTTGCAATCGAAATTCAAGCAAGCAAAACAGCAAAGAATCAATGCCAAAAACCACAATTTTTGTGAACGTGCTTTAGATATTTACATGTTTTTTTTCCCAACGTGCAGCTTATTCAACTGAAAAACGTGCATGTCGCGCAGACGCGGCAAAGCACAGCATTGAAATAGTTCAAATTGGGCGGGCATTTTTTTATTGCACAGTGTTATTTGTCGTGTGGTTTTTCAATTTTTCTTGGTTTTTGGAACCTTGTATAGCGCCCCGGGTGCGCTATAAAGCTGTATAACGCCCCGGGCGTTGTGCACGGGGAGCGGTTTACACGGAGAAATACGGTACAGTGCATAAAAGTGCGGAATCTGGTAGCATGCATTGTTCTGGCAATGTTCCAACGCAGAGATGCATTGCTGACAAGTATATAGGTAGCCATATGTTTGATGCGCAGTAGTGTTTATAATATGCATGTGAAAAATTATCGTCTAATTTTACTCATATATCATTCTATGATAAGAAATATGTAAACACCTAACTTTGTTCATCGTTCATAATAGTCCGGAAAATGTCACTTAAGCCATTCTAAGCTTAAGAATGCCCTGAAAAACATGAATGGTTAGATAAAGGGCATGATTGATAACACAAAAAGCAAGAAAAATTTTTCATATATATATTCCATCTTTAAATATATATCGATATGAACGTCACTGCTCTTTCTGTGTTTCCACCATTTCAACATGAAAACTGACATACAGATCAAGCACAATCACACATAGCTGAGATTAGATTGGTGCATAACCTAGAGCACTCTTGAGGGTACATAACTTGTAAAGTACATAGGAGTCTGCCTTAATCATGTCCTTAGACCAATGATGATTTATAAATTTTCATGATTCTCAGGAACAAATTTGGCCAAATGTAATCATCAACATTTTTGGCCTAAGAACAATTTTTTTCAGATGATCAGAGTTCACTGGAGGTTGTGTACCTAGGTACCCTGAAGTGTCTTCTGTATGATAAAGAGTTCAAAACACCAATGTGCAGTTTGAATATGTAATCCAGCTTGCATATTTTTGACTCGTACCATGGGAAACACAGAATGAGCAGTGTCATGTTCAAATTGCTATATCTTTAAAAATGGAATATATATGATAGTTTTTCTTGCATTTTGTGCTGTCGATCATACCCTCTATCTAACCATCCGTCTTTTTCAGGGGTTTCTCTAGCTTAGAATAGCTTATGTGACATTTTCCAGACTATTATGAACAATGAACAAAGTTAGGTGTTGGTACACATTTCTTGTCCTATAGAATGGCATATGGGTAAGATTGAAAAATAATTTTGCGCATGCATATTATTAACACCACTGCACATCAAACAGATGGCTATATACTCGGCAACCATGGATCTCTGCATTGGAACATCGCCAGAAGAATGCATGCTACCAGCCGCACTTTTATGTAAATATGGTAGTGTATCTAGAATTATTTTTGGGTTTACTCCAGGTACACTTAAGTGACATCATGTCTACCAAGATCAATCTGACATTGAGCATGAACACTCACTTAAAACTGTATTCCAGATTTGAATATCTCCAAAAACTTTCACCCACTCACGACAGAAATCCTCTGTTCGGTAGTTGCTTATTTTAAAGCCAGGTACTTTGTACTTATAGGTTCTGCAAGACTGCTCTACGAAAGCCAGTGAGTCGCAGGCACCACCTTTTATTGGGTCGTTTGGGTTGTTTATCGCACAGACATCCACCCGACACTGGGCTATTGCAACATCCATTTGCTGTTTTATGTAGTCAGGAAACCATCTGTTCGGAAAATTGGTTTGTATTCTTTTTGTAATACTCGGCGGAGCGAAAGTATACCGTATATCCTTGAATAAGTCCTTCCCCTTGAATGACACCCCCCTGTTGGCCTGGTGGGAAAAAACAACCCCCCTTGAATAACTCCCCCCTCTGGGTATTTGATATGTGTATCCACAACGTATTAACCACAACTGAAATTTGTTTTTGCAGGTGCGGGGTTGTGGGGTTCAATTTATAGACTTTTTCCAGGTGTAGAAGTTTTAAAAGGGGCAAAAATTGCTAAAAATAAAGGATGTAGACACTAGACAGCGGTGGGGGCAGCCTTATATTATTTGCAGATGGACTCAAGGTGTTCACGTGTAGCTTTCTACAAATCTCTGGGAGATTTACATTTACTTAAAATCTCAGAAAATGTAATTAAATAGCCAATTAATAATATTTTTTCCAAGAAATTGAATTACCGTATTACCTCGAATTACCCCCCCCCCCCTCGAACCCCCCCCCCCCGCGCTCAAAATTGCTAGGGAAATAATAACCCCCCTCGAAATACCCCCCTCTGGAATGATGTACATCATGTACATGGTCGGGCTGAAAAGTATTCGCCATTCGCGCTAGGGGTAGGCTACGGTCATAAACGTTTGACAGGTTAAGACTCGCTTTGCCTAAGGACCAAACCTCCCTTGTCACAAAATTTTTTTTTGCGTTTTTTTTCATGGTTTTGGAATCTCCATATATAGAAACTTAAAATTTCCTTCCATGCATATATCCGGAAATGTCATCTTCGTACTGAAAAAATTGATCAAAGTCAAAAAGTCACCATTTTTCGGGCTGTTTTTTGGAAATTCATAATCTTTGCTTGACTTTATCTATCAATATAATATTTTGTATTTTTTTGAAGAAAGTTGTGGAGATTAATTGGCCCATACAAACTAATTTCATCAAATGTTTTTTCTCACAGAAAATGATGGCTGAAATTTTGAAAATGGCATCAAATTTTCATTTTTTAATTGAGAGCTTAGCTTTTTTTTGCAAAAACTGTGCCTAATTTCATAGTTTATTTTACAAAAATAAAATAGAAAAAGTAGGTCTGCCATTTTTTGCCACAACAGTTTGAAACAGCCTGACACCCGTCTCACCACCTCAGGCAAACCCACTCTGAAGACTCAGATGAAGTTGTATGATAAAAGTTTTCATCATAAACTTTAGTTATTTTTTACATGTTCTTTCATTTGTGTATCGCCATTTTTTATTAAACATACTTTGGATAGGTGCTGTCATACAAAAATGCACTTTTCACATAACAAATTGTGACCCCCATTTTTATGGTGGATTTGGAATCTTCACACGTAGAAACTAAAAATTTCCTTCCATACATATATCTGAAAATGCCATCTTCCACTAAAAAAATTGATCAAAGTCAAAAATCATCTTTTTTCTGGATGTTTCTTAGGAAATTCGAAAACTTTTGCTTGACATCATCTATCAATTTGATATTTTGGATTTTTACTAAGCTAATTTTGGACATTAATTTGCCCATACAATCAAACTTGATCAGACTTTTTTTTTCACTGAAAATCATGGCTGAACATTTGAAAATGGCGTCAATTTTTTTGTTCTGAATTGAGAGCTTAGCTTTTTTCATAAAAACTGTGCTCAATTGCATAGTTTATGATAAAAGAATCAAATCCAAAAAGTAGGTCTGCACTTTTTTACCACAGCAGTTTGAAATGATCAACAACGCAGATGTCACGATCACAGACAATCCCACTCTGAAGACTCAGATGAAGTTTTATGAAAAAAGTTTCCATTATATTCTTAGGAAATTTTATAATGCTCTTTCATTTGTATGTCTCCATTTTTTATTAAACACACTTTGAAAGGGTGCTGTCATACAAAAGTGTACTTTTTTGGCAAATATCACAAGTGTGATCATGTAAAATCCAAAAATAATTCATTTGTACTAGTAGCTAACTGTTCTATCAGTAGCTTTTAGCTGGCCATTTGGTTATTTTATGTTTCTGCTAAATTGCACTTGCAAAACAAATATTTCACAAGCATGATCACATGTAAATATCATGTCCCAACCCTAGTTCATAGCAGTTAGATTGCAAACAGAAACAAAAAATAACCAAATGGCCAGCTAAAAGCTACTGTCAGAACAGTTAGCTAATGGTAAAAATGAATTATTTTTAGATTTTACATGATCACACTTGTGATATTTGCTAAAAAAGTACACTTTTGTATGACAGCACCCTTTCAAAGTGTGTTTGATAAACAATGGAGACATAAAAATGAAAGAGCATGATAAAATAACCTAAGAATATAATGGAAACTTTTTTCATAAAACTTCATCTGAGTCTTCAGAGTGGGATTGTCTGTGATCGTGACATCTGCGTTGTTGATCATTTCAAACTGCTGTGGTAAAAAAGTGCAGACCTAGTTTTTGGATTTTATTATTTTATCATCAACTATGCAATTGAGCACAGTTTTTGTGAAAAAAGCTAAGCTCTCAATTCAGAACAAAAAATTTGGCGCCATTTTCAAATTTTCAGCCACGATTTTCAGTGATAAAAAAGTCTGATGAAGTTTGTTTGTATGGGCCAATTAATCTCCAAAACTATCTTAGTAAAAATCCAAAATATCAAATTGATAGATGATGTCAATCAAAAGTTTTGAATTTCCTAAGAAACATCCAGAAAAAAGATGATTTTTGACTTTGATCAATTTTTTTAGTGGAAGATAGCATTTTCAGATATATGTATGGAAGGAAATTTGAAGTTTCTATGTATGAAGATTACAAATCCACCATAAAAATACAGGTCACAATTTTTTATGTGAAAAGTGCATTTTTGTATGACAGCACCTATCCAAAGTATATTTAATAAAAAATGGAGATATACAAATGAAAGAACATGTAAAAATAATTAAAGTTTATGATGAAAACTTTTTTCATACAACTTCATCTGAGTCGTCAGAGTGGGTTTGTCTGAGGTGGTGAGACGGGTGTCAGGCTGTTTCAAACTGTTGTGGCAAAAAATGGCAGACCTACTTTTTCTATTTTATTTTTGTAAAATAAACTATGCAATTAGGCACAGTTTTTGCAAAAAAGCTAAGCTCTCAATTAAAAAATGAAAATTTGATGCCATTTTCAAAATTTCAGCCATCATTTTTGGTGAGAAAAAAACATTTGATGAAATTAGTTTGTATGGGCCAATTAATCTCCACAACTTATTTAATAAAAATACAAAACATTATATTGATAGATAAAGTCCAGCAAAAGTTATGAATTTCCAAAAAACAGCCCGAAAAATGGTGACTTTTGTGTAACATTATCGTAAAATGTAAAACCTTTAATATTTAAGTTGACATTCTTATGTTCGCTTTATATTTTTAGTTAATTCAATTTATCAAGATTCTATTTTAATTCACATTCCATTTTTTTTTAACATCTCAATATTCACCATTTAATATCTCAAGCGATCATGTTTACAACGTGCCCTTTACGTTGCTCACATATTTAGATCTTAGTCATTGCTCACATTCCGCCACATTTCCTTGACAAGCGGCACGCAAATACGCCGTCATGTTTATGTTAAGCGGCGGGCCCGCCCCAAGCGGGGGGCCGGGCCCGCGCGCCATTTCAAATGCTGTCTGGCTTGTCTCACATTTTCACTATCTTGCCAGTTTAGCTCGCTTTTCATCGGAGAAGCGAGCGGGCAAGAGTTGATATTTCACAATTGGAAATGTTGGGTAAAAATCGGAGATTAGAGCCGACCGATTGGCGCCAAGTCAATCGCCAACGGTCTGGCCCTTAAAAGCCGATCTCACAGCTAAAATCGGCAGTGTTTGCAACCTCGTCAACTTCACACGAATCTCTTCCTAGGATCTAAATAAGCGCCGTTGTCACTTTATTAAGTCGCTTATTTTTGGTGCTTAGTTTAACCCTTGGTGCTTTAAGTCACCTCAGTGCTTTATTCACACCCGCGCTGTTTGAGGTGCTTTGTTCACAACCGCACCACTTAATTGTCGCCTTTTGTCGTAATTAAGTGCCTTATTTAAATTGCCTTATTTCTCCGGTAATTAGAGCTTCTATTACGTTTCATTTAAGTAATTAATTTAGTTGTAAATTAATTCCTTTATTTACGTATATTTTATATATTTTATTTACATTTATTTCTTTGTATTTAATTGTCTAAATAAAACGTTCGTCAAAACCTTTTGAAAACAATCTAAACTTGTTTCACACTAACTCACGTCAATTCACTTCAACTCAACTAATCACATTTGATAAAATAACGGAACGTCAACTAAGAGACGATGCTTCACATCAACTTTCATACGTTCACATTTGTCCTCTTCCTCGGTTAGGAATAGGAGCTTGTTCACAAGTCAATTCAACAAGTTCCGTATTATTTTACATGGCGCAGCGAGCAGGGTGACTTATTAATTAATTGGTCACTCTAATTAAGTTGTCTCGCGCGAAATTTCATTGGAAATTGTGTTTCACAGCCTGAGTCACATGCACGAGGTTACGGTAATACTGTTTTGGACGCAAAATCGTTAGTAACGCGTGCGTATTTACTTACGATTTTACAAGTCACAAGTAACGAAATATTTATTTTTATTATTTTATTTCGTTCACAGCTAGCTACCACTTTGCTAATAAGCAATAAATCAATCGAACTTTGCTATGGCCGACGAACGCCTACGCGCTTTGCGAGGTGCAACCGCCGCCTCAGCTATGCCTCCGAGCAACGTAGATGAGTCTGACACAACTCATCCGTTGACTCAGCATAGCCGGGCGTTGACTGGAGTACGCACCGGCATGTTACTATTCACAACTAAACCGATTCCTAAAATCGTCAAAGACAAGTCACAACCCGCCGCTGTAAACTTGCAAGCGGCGGAGGAAGTATTAGAATTACTTCAGGCATACGTCTACCAAGCCGAGCTGAAACGCTCGGACCTGTCCACAGCTATGGACAGATTCACATCTATTGTTCAAGATTACATCACAAGCTTGGACAGAGACCAAGACGGTGTGGCCGAAGAAGCAAAAAACTCCAATGCGAAATTGGAACGCGCGCTCTATTTGGGCTCGAACAACGCGACGATGCTCATGGATGAGCTGGAATCGAAAATGGCGTCCGCCCAAGCGCACATCAAATCCGCGGAAAGGTTGATACTTTCCTTGAAAGGTCAGTCCACTGTTGATTTAACTACTCAACCCCCTTCACAACCACCCTTCAATGTCAACATGGGAAGTAGTTCTCAACCTTCACAACCGGAAACTTTGTTAAAGTTACCAAAAATCGAGCTTGCTAAATATAACGGCGATCCGTTAGAATGGGCAGCTTGGTGGGAAATTTTTCGAGCTCAAATTCATGACCGAGCTACTTTGTCAAACGGTATGAAATATACGTACCTCAAGCTCAGCCTTATCGGTCTAGCAGCAGAACTGCTGGCCGGGTTAAAAGGTGATGGTCGCGATTACATCACAGCGGTCACCATGTTAAAATCAAACTTTGGTGAAACGCATCGGGTACAAGCAGCCCTTTGGGATAAATTGTATTCACTCAAAAAGCCTTCGTCAAGAGGAGACTCTCTCACAAATTTCACACGGACCCTTTTGTCAACTCTCAATCAACTAAAAGAAAGGGGTGAAAGTGTCGATTCTGGTGCAGTTTTAAGAATAATTTGTGGTTATTTACCCAATAATATTGTTCTTGCCGTCACAGAAGAACACCGGAATTCGATGCGCACTGCTGCAACCGACGACACAGAACTCACAGTCGTCAGGTTTGTTGATGCATTAACTACCATTGCTCGTGCTCGTTTAGACGCGATGAAAACTGAACAGTCAAGTTCACAACCTTCAAATGTTGTTCAGAAATCACAAAATTCATTGTCAAAAAAGCCACAAAATGGAGGTGGTTGGCAACAGCAAAAGAAAAAGGGAAATAAGTCACAAAATACCTTTTCAAAGCAAAAACCTATTCACAACACGGTTGCTTTTGCTGGTACCAATGCTGACGTTGGTAAACCACAAGGAAAAAATAAAAATTCCACTCAATCTCCCAGAACTCCCGCGAGCGGAGCGACTAGTCAAAAGCAGTTTTCACAACCTGCTGCTGATTATCGCAAACCGAAATTCGAGTGCTTGTTCTGTGGCATTAAAGAGCACTACACCACCGATTGCCCTCAATACGTCACACCGAAAGAGCGCATCGAACGGTTGCAAGCTTTGGGCGAAGTGTGCACCCGATGCACACGCAGAGGCCATCAACCGGCACAGTGCACTCAGAGACTGAGTTGCTACTATTGTCGCCAGATTGGTCAACATCACGGGGCGTTCTGTCCTACCCGACAGGCACCCGCAAGGCGTCAGGTAAACAATTCACAAAATAAAGCCTTTGTCACAGCAACGAGCGCTAATTTTGTCAACGCTCAGGTAATCACAACGGGCGCGGCTTCGTCACAAGCAACGCCATCGTATCCGCCTTCACACACGGAACCGATGAGCGTGTGTGTCATCCCCCCGGACGACAACGATTTTCGGTGGAGACAGCAGACGCTGTACCAGATGGACATGGATGGCCCGCTGGACATGGGCGAATGGCCAAAGCCCACGAACGAGCTCCAGGCGAGAGCTCAGGAGGAAGCCCGCAAGTATCACAGCGAAAACGAGCTGTGGACGACGCTCCGTGGCGGCCTCATCAAGGATGGCATGGACATGGAGACAGTCGAAGCCAAAATCCGCGGCTTCCAACAGAAACGGTACGAGGTGTACCCACACCTCAACCCGAACCAAATGTCATCGTCGGTGCCACTTCAACCCAGTCACAGGCCCACGGTGGAGGTGCTGAGCGCACAAGCGGGTTACGGTAACCCCAACGCCGCTACAAGGCAGCAGGCCGAACAAGAATGTGAGTTTGATTTTGCGCCTATTGTTCGTTTGCAAGTGGCCCAGGCTTCATAAATTAATAAGGACGCTGAACTAAATCGAGTCACAGACCCTTTGTTAATATTCTTTGACACTGGATGCGAATATTCGTACATCAAAGCATCCGTGGCAAATGAGTATCACTTTGAAAACAAAGGAGACGTTGTTCTTCAAATGAACGTGTTTGCGACAAAAACGCCTGTCACAGTCAATACGTTTTTGATCGAGGCCGTCATGCCTATTTACAAACACGTCGAAAATAAGGGCAATATGTTACAAATTCCGCTCACATTACGTGCAGTCGATAATTTGGCAACATATGCATGCCCACCTCCTTTGTCACAAGATGACAAAACAGTCATTTATATTGTGTACTGTAAACATGCACAAGAACAATTCGCGGAACCGCTTGAATTGACAGAAATGACTGATGAGTTTTGTCACAAACTATGTCAACCAGATGTAGTCATTGGTCAAGACTATTATTGGAAGTTCGATATTCGACCAACAGAAATCGAACTCCCATCTGGATTGATAATAGTTGAATCAATACTTGGATTGATGCTTGGCGGAAATGCGTCATCACAGTCATTTGTCACAACACCTGACATTTCGCCACATCAATTCATGGTTTCATGCTGTTCACACGCATCATCAGCTGTTGCTGTTGGCCAAGAGACATTATTTCAATTTCACAGTCTCGAGTCAATAGGCATCACAGATGATCCATTATCACATGATGACGACATAGCCAAACAGTTAATTCTGGAATCAATAACTCTTGATCCAGAAACTGGGCGCTATAGCGTAGATTGGCCATTCAAATCAACCATTCACGAATTGCCAACCAACAATGCAGAAGCATTTCGCCGCTTTCTGTCACTGTTGAAACGGTTTCGAAAAGATCCCGATTTATTCGCAACATACGCTAAAGTCATCTCAGATCAACTTCACAAAGGTGTCATAGAAACCATCTATGGTTCACAAGATGGTTTGCAAGAACATATCTTACCTCATCAACCTGTCATCACACCTGGCAGATCGACAACATGTCGAATAGTGTATGATGGTTCTGCAGGCAAGCCAAGTCTCAACAATTGCTTATTTCGAGGCCCAGTTCTCACACCACTGGCGCTCGGATTAATGCTTCATTTCAGAGCCGGAAAAGTGGTGTTATTAGCAGATATTGAGAAAGCATTTTTGCAAATTGCTCTTCACCCAAAATCACGCGCTTTCACAAAATTTTATTGGCTGCGTGATGACACCATTCCGACTCACGAAGACAATATTCAAATGATGCAATTCACAAGAGTGCTATTTGGTCTCACATGCAGTCCATCCATTTTATCAACTGTTATCAAATATCACCTGGAAGCGGAACTAGCTCACATGCATCCCGCTGATTCACACGAACGAGCAAAATTGGAGCTGTTGCTCAACAGCATTTATGTTGATAATTTAGTTATCAGCGTAGATGATGAAAAATATGCAATACAGCTCTATCGCTTAATTAAAGCTGTTTTTGCAAGAGCAAATTTCAACATGCGCGAATGGATGACAAATTCGCGTATTGTTTCTGACAAAATCAAACCTGATGATCTCAACCCGAAACACTCACAATATATCAAAGTTATGGGTCTTGTTTATGATCACATCGAAGACACCATCGCGGTGCCAGCTCCCAAGAAAGATTTCACGCTCATTGTCACAGCAACACGCCGCAATCTGAACAAATTGCTGGCTTCAACATATGATCCTATTGGCATCACAGCACCTGCGTTATTTCGGTTGAAATTTCGCGTATCACAAATAATTCAAAGGTGCAATATCACAACCTGGGATGAACTCATCGAAGACCCAGAGGCGGATGACTTACTGGACGATTTGAAACGACATCTCTCGTCCATAAGTCAAATCAAATTTCCGCGCTCATTTCACTCTTTTGGCATTGATGTCAAAGACGAAACACGTCCATTAGAGTTACATGTGTTTTGTGATGCCTCTAAAGACGGATACGCCATTTGCGCTTATTTGCGTCAACAAGCAATTTCACCTGATGAATACGGCTATGAGGATGACCGATATTTTAGTGGTTTTCTCACAGCTCGCACAAAACTAGCCCCACTTCCGTCAAAACAAGGTCAACCCCTCACAATCACACGCTTGGAATTGCTCGGTGTCACAATTGGTGCACAGCTCATCGATTATTTACATCACGAACTCGTTGAGATAGGTGGATGGAAAATTCACAGCAACTTCCTATGGACTGATAGTACAGTTGTCATTGGCTGGCTATATACTTCAAAGCCGCTGGCTACTTTTGTCAACAATCGGGTCACAAAAATCCATTCATTTATGTCAAAGCACTGCATTCAAATTTGCAAAGTTGCTACAAAAGACAATCCAGCTGACATTGCGTCGCGGGGATGTACTTTTGATCAACTAATGATCGAAACAATGTGGTTCACAGGACCATCATTTTTCGCTGAACCCTTCACAGCAAACATTGTGGACATTTTGCAATATCAAGCTCAACCTGTCACCGAAGAGCTTGCGAAAGGCGACACTCACATCAGTCGACCTTTATACACTGGTGCAGTAACTTCACAGCCTGCTTCACAGCCAGCTAATGCTCTTGCACAACAAGTGCCTGTCAATTTGGACCCCAATTTGTCACAAAATGTCACTCCTCAAAATCCGTTTGTTGAAAGTCGACAACGTCACATCCCTTCAAATCCATTCGAAATAGACATTCGACGATTTTCAACATTGTCAAAATTGTTGTGTACTGTCGTTTATTTGCTTCGGGTCAAAACATATTGGCTCAATCGCTCTATGCATAAAGCTGCAAAGCGCGAAAGTGAATATTTGTCAAAACCTATCACACAAGCCGATCTGAACGAAGCATTTAGACATGTGTTGCGCATTGCACAAGCGGAGGAGTGCGCCAGTTGCATTTCACAAGCGCAACTGGGAAAACACCACATGCTCAAATGGGACGCGTGGAATAATTTATTATATTGTGTCACGCGTGTGTCTCACAAAGAACACCGAAACCCTTCATTGTTTTACTACCTACCAAAAACAGGGTGGTTAACAACGCTTGTGGTTACTCATTTTCATGAGCTTGCTGGTCACAGTGGCATGCTTCACACTTTAGCTGATTTACGCGAACACTGCTGGTTGTCAAGTGCCAAGCAAGTAGTTGCGAAAATTTTGCGCAAATGCGTCACATGCCGCAAAGCGGAAGGAGGTCCATTCACATTACCTGATTTTCACACGCTACCTGTAACTCGAACTCAATCACAAATCAAGCCATTTCAACACATTGGCATTGATTATATGGGACCGTTAGTTTATTCACAGAACGGTACCCGTCACAGTCAACACATTTTGTTGCTAACATGCTTCAGTACACGCGCCATTCATTTAGAGTCAACTAATAGTGTCTTGACAGCCGACACAATTATGGCTCTAAATCGCTTTATTTCGCGTCGCGGCATGCCGGACACAATTTGATTTGACAATGCACCCGCGTTCAAAAATTGTGTTAAATTGCTGCCGGATGTAAAATGGCATTTTATCACAGCCAATAGTCCGTGGCAAGGCGGCGTGTACGAGCGCATGGTCGGCTTAGTTAAACGCTTGCTTAAAAAAGCATGCGGCCGACGTTGTCTCACATGGCATGAGTTTCTCACAGTCATGCTTGACGTCGAATTCTCTGTCAACACGCGACCATTGTCATATTTGTCAAACACAGACATTGGTGCAGCGATACTGCGCCCAATACATTTTCTTTGGGGCACCCCACCACCATGTTACATGGATGAAAAACGTGAGTTGGAACTCGATTCCACCACGATTAAACCCATGCGAAAAATTCCAAAAGAGGAATGGGATGGGCCAACTGATGGATCTTTCAATCTCACACCCTCACAAATCGAAAAATCCTACACACTCACACCCCCACATGTCAATGACGTCAATTGCATTGACGAAATGGCACTCAACTCTGTGCCTGAAAAGGACAGAGATGACATCACACTACTTTGGGACCAAATTTGTCACAATCGTGAAGTGCTTTGGTATGAGTGGTCACGTCAATACATCGACCTACTCAAAGATCGAGCTAAAAACCAACGCTTGAAAAAAGGCACTATCAACGAAGCTCCCAAACGTGGCCAAGTGGTGTTAATTACTGATGATAAACAACCACGCGGCATGTGGCAAATGGGCCGCGTTCACGAGATACACGTGTCAAGCGATGGCAAAATACGCGCAGTCACAGTATTGTCAAGCAACGGCCGTCGCACATGTAGATCTCCATCTAACCTCGTGCCTCTTGAAATCGACACAGAAGACGGTGTTGAATATAAAATAGACACTGAGGTAAAAGATGATGACAAATCACAACCTCCACCCGATAATGGTGATGATTCACAAACAGATCAATCACATCAACAATCACAATCTTCACAACAAGATGCAAGACGCACAAACCCACGTTGAACATGTCGCTACACTGGCACATATTCGTTCTGGGGAAACGTGTCGCATTTAATGGCACTCACGTTGCTAATACAATCAAAATTAGCTAACACGCTCACATGGACAGATCAATATCACAAAACTTTCAATCTGTGCCATAAAACATGAACTGGTCACACAATTCAACTTCCGGAAAAAGTAACATGTCACTTTCCTCAAGTTACCGCCATAGAGGATATTGTGATATCCATATGGACGTTGCGTGTTCAGCCGCAAACGACACCCATTTATAGATGCTTTCAACAAGAGCATACTATAGTCACATATATGAGTCTGGTGGGCGGAAAATCAATGTTGCCACCAGAGATCATTAAAAATCACAGAGTCACAACCTACGATTGCATGATCGCCTACCAAAATAAAACCTGTAAAGGCGAACCCTTAATAAAAATTGGTCATGCATTGTGGAGCACCAACAAATCACTTCACATTGATTATTGTTACTTTTGTCACAATATGAGTAACACAGTGATGAATTTTCACATAGAAGAAGGTGTGGTTGCAAGTCTTGACGGAAAGAAAATTGTTTCCGAAATTCAAGATTTGTCACATTGCAACCCACAAGCCGGCTATTGTTACGACAGCGACAATGGCGTCTCTTTATGGAATGCTACTGCTTTCAATAAACAGTGTGCATTCCAAGAGATTGGTCAATTTGATGCGCAATATTCACAAAATCACTACGTAGTGGAAACATTACAAGCTGCATTTTCGGTCACATGGAGATCACAACAATTTCCAAATAATGCAGAATGCGTACCAAAAGACGCAAAATACATTGACCAAGGCTCGGCATTCATTCAATTTCTTCGATATCAACATAAGAAATTGAAGAAACCGGAAGTCGAAAAGGCTCCTCTTCATTTCAAGCTCACACCAAATCTTGATGTTGGTGTATTTCACTTGCTCACAGCCTGTCAACAATATGAAGTTGACAAAATTGCACATCTTGAATGAAAACAAATTGGATCCATCTGGCAACAATTATGTCACATCCGTCAAACCCAGCTGGATATAATTCATGCAATCGTCACATTCAATCCCACGCTTGGCTTGCGAGCATTGCTAAGACGTCAAAATCTCTATGCTGAATGGCATGGAGATATATTGATGTTCTGGGATTGTAAACCTGTCACAGCAGAAATTATTTATTTTCAACATGAATATAACAATACTTGTTATAAATTTCTGCCGGTCAAAGTCACAGACCACCCACATATTATGTTCGTTGCTCCTGGTACCAATGATCTAATCACACATTCACCAATAGATCATTGTCTCATGAAAGATCACAAATATTATCAATTAAATGATAATTCATGGGCCAACGAAAACGGACCAACGAATTTGCATGTCACAAAACTCCCAATCGAATTAATTTGGGCTGGCTCGTGGAAACCATTCACACTAAATGTTTCCGGGTCACCAGGTGTAAGCATGACTGACATTGCGTTCAGTATCATGGCTGCACATCACCACTTTCAAAATTTGCAGCGGCTCGAACAACAAGTCACACGTTCAGTTGATTATATTGCAACAAAATCCAACGATCCTAAAGCCGTGCAGGCATATATTGCTGGCATCGGCCAAGGGGTTGGTGCATATTTTGAAGGTGTAGGGAAAGAATTGGGTCACATCATTCACGGTAGTGTCACAGGTGGTGCGTCTGCATTAGACACATTACTTACTGGGCCACTTCAAACAGCTGTGAACATCATACTCATTATTATCACAATTGCTTGTATTGGGTATATTGGTTATGTTTACATGCAGTGGCGGCTCGTAACCGGCAGGGGTATGCTGCCAGACATCAAGGGCTTTTTCCGAAGAAAGGGCAGAAGGGACAAAAGCCCAAACAACAGGGGCCCCCGTCCGTTCAGCAAGGAAAAATCGGTAAGCGACGGCGACGTAACCGCCAGAAGAAACCGAAAAGCGGCTTCAACAAACCCACTTTGTCAAGTCAAACCGTCACACAATCGTCAAGTTCGTCACAGTTACATTCAAAGTTTGTCACACCCCTCAAGCGAGTTTCTCCATTCAAATGACTTTCAGGATGCTCGGTACAGCCTAGATCAGATCCCCCGGTCGGTTATAGTACCTAGCGCGCCAAAGAAATCGAGATGGAGACAGGTGCGCGCCGGGTCACAAAACCTGCACCCCCCTGCGAGTCACAAGCGCAGGGCTCGTCACCAAACGCCAGAGTCACAGTCACCGAGCCCGTCACAACAGAGGTCACAATGGAAGACGCGATCCCTGACCGCGAGCCCTTGCAAAAGCGACTCAAGAGATTCGCTGGAGTCGCAGGGCTCCCAGGTGAGCAGCAATCGTCACACCAGACATTTTCCTCTATACCCCAAACTTTTCACAAATTCAATAACATCAATCAAAAACTGGTCAAATCAAAAGTTAAACGATCTAAAAAGATCCGTGACTTTTCTCAAACAAACACCTTCACAGTCTGACATAGAGCTCGGAGAG
This sequence comes from Sphaerolaimus hirsutus, assembly GCA_964036195.1. NCBI lineage: Eukaryota > Metazoa > Nematoda > Chromadorea > Monhysterida > Sphaerolaimidae > Sphaerolaimus > Sphaerolaimus hirsutus. The sequence goes on from OZ038458.1 coordinate 684,121, forward strand.
ATGGAAGAAAATCACGTTCAAGATCTAGATCCCCCTCCGTACCATTTGACCAATTCAACTCAATCACTTCACAATGTACGACCTCATTCACAACCTCCCACGTCCCCTTGCTACCAAGCAAACCGCTTGCAGCAACAGAACAATGGCAGCCCGACGAGCCGTCGAAGACGAGCGTCGACGAGACCGACACGCTCCGACAAGCCCTCGAGCAGCTCATCGAGGAATCGGAGAAGCTACCCAACTGGCCAGGTCGACCAGGAGGGGCTCCAGAAGAACAGGCGCCCGGGCACGGGGAAGGCCGCCAGCCTGAGGAGGATGCCGTCGAACCCATGGACGAGCATCATGAGGAGGGCTGGGAAAATGCCGGCGTCGAAGACGCCGACGATCTGCTACCACAGGAGTGATGAGAGTATCACAGGCGTTTGAAATTTTGATTTTGTTTCACATCAATTTGCCGAGATTGGCTGAGATAAAATTAAATTAGATTGAATTTTTATTCTAGTTTCGGGAGTGTGTAACATTATCGTAAAATGTAAAACCTTTAATATTTAAGTTGACGTTCTTATGTTCGCTTTATATTTTTAGTTAATTCAATTTATCAAGATTCCATTTTAATTCACATTCCACCTTTTTTTAACATCTCAATATTCACCATTTAATATCTCAAGCGATCATGTTTACAACGTGCCCTTTACGTTGCTCACATATTTAGATCTTAGTCATTGCTCACATTCCGCCACATTTCCTTGACAAGCGGCACGCGAATACGCCGTCATGTTTATGTTAAGCGGCGGGCCCGCCCCAAGCGGGGGGCCGGGCCCGCGCGCCATTTCAAATGCTGTCTGGCTTGTCTCACATTTTCACTATCTTGCCAGTTTAGCTCGCTTTTCATCGGAGAAGCGAGCGGGCAAGAGTTGATATTTCACAATTGGAAATGTTGGGTAAAAATCGGAGATTAGAGCCGACCGATTGGCGCCAAGTCAATCGCCAACGGTCTAGCCCTTAAAAGCCGATCTCACAGCTAATATCGGCAGTGTTTGCAACCTCGTCAACTTCACACGAATCTCTTCCTAGGATCTAAATAAGCGCCGTTGTCACTTTATTAAGTCGCTTATTTTTGGTGCTAAGTTTAACCCTTGGTGCTTTAAGTCACCTCAGTGCTTTATTCACACCCGCGCTGTTTGAGGTGCTTTGTTCACAACCGCGCCACTTAATTGTCGCCTTTTGTCGTAATTAAGTGCCTTATTTAAATTGCCTTATTTCTCCGGTAATTAGAGCTTCTATTACGTTTCATTTAAGTAATTAATTTAGTTGTAAATTAATTCCTTTATTTACGTATATTTTATATATTTTATTTACATTTATTTCGTTGTATTTAATTGTCTAAATAAAACGTTTGTCAAAACCTTTTGAAAACAATCTAAATTTGTTTCACACTAACTCACATCAATTCACTTCAACTCAACTAATCACATTTGATAAAATAGCGGAACGTCAACTAAGAGACAATGCTTCACGTCAACTTTCATACGTTCATATTTGTCCTCTTCCTCGGTTAGGAATAGGAGCTCGTTCACAAGTCAATTCAACAAGTTCCGTGTTATTTGACAACTTTTGACTTTGACCAATTTTTTCAGTAGGAAGATGACATTTTCGGATATATGCTTGGAAGGAAATTTTAAGTTTCTATATATGGAAATTCCAAATCCGTGAAAAAAAACGCAAAAAAAAATTTTGTGCCAAGGAGGAAATGGTCATGTTTGGTTCTTAGGCAAAGCGAGTCTTAAGATATCAGGTGTTTTGAGTTCTCACCCAAAATTTCACCCCTCTAGCTAGGGATGGCCAGCGCTCTTTTTGCGCTTTTTTAAAAAAACACCGCTTTTTTAAATAAAAGTGCTGGCAAAATTTTTTGTACTTATGCACTAGGTATTTTCCAATTTTTTGCGTGCAAGCGCGCAATTTCACATGCAAATTGCCATTGGTGCTTGTTTTCATTGGGTTTGTGACATTTTTGTGCCATTGCTTCTATTCCTGCAGGGTATCATGTAATAAAAAGTTGTGATATGCCAGTCTAGTATAAAATATCCAGCCAATGTGCTTCCACACACTTTTCTACAGTGTGAAACATCACTGTCATGTATTAGCCTCCTCTTATAGCCGTATTTTAGAACTATCCCATGCCTAACTTCACTAGAAGTCACAAAACATTTACAACGGCAATATACATAACGAGGCAACATAAAATTGGATCTTTTTGGGAGAAATCAGGACTTATAATGCTATCTCATTCTATGGCTATATATCTTCACAAGTACTACCACTTGTTTGATATACCTGTATATATTCACTCAGAAGCATATTTGGGACCTTTTTTAGGTAACATCTTGATTTTTTTTTTAAAGCGAAAAAAGCGCGTTTTTAAAAAAAAGCGCTTTTTTTAAAAAAAGAGGGGCCGTTGAATAAAAGCGCTTTTTTCCATCCCTACCTCTAGCTCCACCCACTGGGGAACTGTGGGGGTTACAATTTTGGTCATTTTGTACTGATGTACAAATGGTGCTCTAGCTCAATGCTGCTTTAAGTTGTGATCATGAAACTTTGGCTATAGTAAGCCACCAGTGTTGGCAATGTGCTGATAGTATTCAACACTTTCATACACATTATTGCTTAGATGTGCTGATGTGCAGGCTGATGTGCAAGAAACGTGGGAACTGTGATGGATGTTTTTGGTGATCGTCATATTCCAGTGATTTTGTTGTATTGCAGTGATTTTAATGTTGTTTTGTAATGTGCAGTAAATGAATTATGTGGATAAAATTTCCTTATGTTTCATTGCTGATGTGTAGTGGACACATTACCTGTGTTCAACAGCAGTGAGTAGACTCCAAGGGGGGCTATTTTGAGAAGGAGAGGCAGAATGATGAATTTTGTAGTGAGAGTAGTGACAGTAATGGCAATATGGGCTAGGCTTATGGCATCATAGCTAATATTGTTTAGTGCTTGCACATTGCCAACACTGGTAACTTACACTAGCCAAAGTTTCATGATCACAACTTGAAGCAGCATTGAGCTAGAGCACCATTTGTACATCAGTACAAAATGACCGAAATTGTAACCCCCACAGTTCCACAGTGGGTGGAGCTAGAGGGGTGAAATTTTGGGTGAAAACTCAAAACACCTGATATCTCAACCTGTCAAAATTTTATGACCGTAGCTTACCCCTAGCGTGAATGGCGAACACTGCCCGGGGACTTTTCAGCCGGACCATGTAAACACCTTCTCGGACAAGTTCACCACCCATTTTTTTATTTCACTATGAATGCAATATCTCTGTCCATGGGGGTGTTATAAAGCTGAAACTTTGTATATATTAAGTTGTAAGACCCCCTTACTCTCCAACAATGGGGGGAGGTGCGGCGCCTCACTACAGGGTGGGTCGCTCTATATGCAAAAACTTTTTGTGGCGTTTTTGGTGTCCCAAGCAAGTTCACCACCCACTTGATTAGCTACACTTTGAAGGCTATATCTCCAGCTGTGAGGGTGGTAGAAAGCTGAAATTTGGGGGATGTCTTGCCAACAACCCCCCTCACAATACACCAGTGGGGCGGCTGCCGACGACCCACTAAAGCATGGGTCACTGCATATAAATTTGATAATTTTTTTAAGAACAACCCAAGTGTCCCAAACAAGTTCGCCACCCAACTGCATTATAAAAAAATGTTGTGAGAACATACCTGATATAAAATTGAATCATATATGAACCCTAGTTCTGCTCATAAAAATTTTTTCAGTAGCGCACCCACCCTGTCCCATAAACAGCAGATTGAAAATTTCACTTTAAACCAATTTTTTGTATCACACTTAAAAAGTTGGTTTACAAAGTTCACTAGGGTAGAGTCTAAGGTTCAAAGTTATGTAAACAACATAACCTCTAAAATGCTGCCATAGGAAATTTATTTGGGGTGAATGAAAAAGTGAAAAATTGTCAAATTTTCTTCCTGAAATGACATCATTTTGACATCATAGAATTCCCCCCCAAGTAAATTTCCTTATGGAAGCATTTTAGAGGTTATGTTGTTTACATAACTTTGAACCTTAGACCCTCCCCTAGTGAACTTTGTAAACCAACTTTTTCAGTGTGATACAAAAAATTGGTTTAAAGTGAAATTTTCAGTTGGCTGTTTATGGGAAAGGGTGGGTGCCCTACTGAAAACCTTTTTTTTGGCTGAATTAGTGTTCCAACCCGATTCATTTTTATATTAGGTATGATGTTGCAACATTTTTTTAATGCAGTTGGGTGATGAACTTGTTTTGGGACACTGTTGTCAACTTGTTTTTAGAAAATGGTCAACTTTATATGCAGTGAACCATGCTTTAGTGGGTCATTGGCAGCCGCCCCACTGGTGGATCGTGAAGGGGGTTGTTGGCAATGCATCCCCCAAATTTCAGCTATATACCGCCATCACAGCTGGAGATATGGCTCTCATAGTGTAGCCAATCAAGTGGGTGGTGAACATGTTTGGGACACCAAAAACGGCAAAAAAATTGTTGCATATAAGGCGACCCACCCTGTAGTGAGTTGCCGCACCTCCCTTGTTGTTGGGGAGTAGAGGGGTCTTACAACTTTATATATACAAAGATTCAGCTTTATAACACCCCCATGGACGGAGATATTGCATTCAAAGTGAAATAAAAAAATGGGTGGTGAACTTGTCCGGGAAGGTGTTTATTAGGTTGTAAACTAAATAAGTTTAATTTTTTGAAGCTTAATAACTGGGCGATTTCTGGGCTAATCCGGATCGTTCAAAACTTAAAACGACCAGGACAACCTGCAGATTAAATTTTTGTGGTCGGATTAGTGATGTCTGAATTCCATATGCCGATTTGATCCGGTTTTTGAACATGAAAAATAATCGTAATACGATTTTTCAAGGCGGTTATTTTGAACATGCTCACATATACTTTAGACAAAAAGAATAAATCCGGCCTAAAAATTATTTCAATCTCTCTTGCCAGTCAAAAGTTACAGCCCTTCAGACTTCCACCTCCAAACCATAAATATAAATTACCGCATGAAGAACAAAGCATGCAAATTCAAAACTCTACAACTCACCCATTTCTCAGCCGATTTTCACCTATGTATGAATGCTTAAAGTGATCATAATTACCTGTAGATTTCATTTTTATGTTCTGATTATTTGTATGCACTGTTCTTCATGCAGTTATTTTATGAGTGGGAGGAGAAAATTCAAAGTGCTTTAACTTTTGATTGGAATGAGATATTGAAATAATTTGTGGGCCATGTTTATTCTTGTTGCCTAAAGTATATGATAGCACGTTCAAAAAACACCCCCCTCCCCTTGGACACCCCCCAGCTGTACCCTCTGTGGGCAGTGTAAATGGCCCACATGTTTTTTTATACGAAAGTGACCTGCTCACTTGGGTGGGGACACGTTCCAGATTTTGCTCTATTCTGTCTTTCAAGGCAGGATTTTAACCTTGAAGACAACACAGTGTTGGCATACTGCCAGAGGACAATTCTTTATCGTAAAAATCTGATTTGAAAAGAGTTATGTAAACTCATGCTGTCAAGTTAGTTAACAGTCAGTTTTCTATCATTTACAGTTGTTTCTTTTGGTAAACTGACTTAACAAAGCCACACCCACTTCTCAGACATCAGGAACTTATTCCGCAGGGGGGTATTTCGGGGGGGGGGGGTTATTATTTCCCAAGTCCATTTTCAGAGGGGGGGGGGGGTAATTTGAGGGGGGTTAATTCAAGGGGGGATAATTCAAAGTAGTGCGGTATATGAGCATATACACTACAAAATATCTTAAAACAGCCAAAAAGGGACATGGATAGGTGATTTTGAACGTGTAAATCCGTAAAATGTGTGAAAATGTGAGCACATTTCTGCGGATCGAAATGTAATAAATTCCGGTAAAAATTTCCCATTTGTTTACTTTTCACATGACGGTAAGTACGGCCGCACCCCCTCTGGCTAAACTCGGCGGACATTATGGAAGTGAATGGTCTAAGGAATTTTTGTACAAGTGCGGTATAAACTAATGATAGGGTCATATGTGAATTTGGCCCACGTCCAAGTCGTTCTGCATTTCAGACAAATGAGAGCGAAATACGCAGGTTCGCGTCACTGATTATCGCTGCGGAATACAATAAATCGACACAAATGGAGGCCCGTACACTAGTTGACACATTTGCGATCATTTGCAGTTGCTAATGGTATTCCACAGCCATACTGAGTAACGCAAACGTAAATCCTGCGTCTTTCACCTCATTCGTATAATACGTAACCCGACGCGTGCCAAATTAACATACCTGATATCTATCACATTTGTGCTTTTTAGGAATTTGTTAGCACTGTTAGAGCGAGATATCTAGCTTTCCGACTGTGTATTATTATATCCTTGCTTAATTCATTTATTTTTCACATTTGAAAGTTCAATTGGTTTAAATAAACTGTGAATCAAACGGAATCCGTCCGTTCGAATTCGAACTTGAGACATATATTACTCGTACATAAAAGAAGGAAAGCTGATTCGTTTCATGTCTGCCCAGTTTACGCCAGTGGTGCAAATTTTGAGGGGGCTTATTTTAGGGGGTTATTTCGCCAAAATTTTCTTTAACTCCCTACAAAAAATACAACAATAACAGCCATGGGTTAGGAATTTCAAAATTTTCGGTTCCGGTTCTCGGTTCCATTAAATTTCGGTTTGGATATCGATTCTTGGTTCCTCCAAATTTCCGGTTCCGTTTCTCAGTTCCGGTTCTCAAGTTCGGTTCCGGTTCGGTTCTTTCGGTTCCAAAATGTCCAAAATTTCGGTTCCAGGTAATAAAACAATCGGGTATCAGGTAATAAATGACTGAATTAAACTGAACTGGCCTGTTGATTCTGCTCCGTGCCGCGTTGTAATATGCAGTTCCAGAGCGTTTGAGTGCAATTTCACGCAGATAGTGTGTGTCATATGGACCACTGAGGCAAGGCTTCATGGCTTCTGCAATTTTCTCTTCACAAAGCTCTCTCATCTTATTAACAATAAATGGCTTGTCACATTTTGGTGCCCTTATGTTCTTTGGTTTATATGTTTTAAATCTGAAACGTTTTAATGAAGGGTATTTTCCAAAAGTGACGTGGAAATGTGCAAATTCTCACCCATGTTTTACAATAAGCGCTTTCAAAAATGTTTTACCAATTCACCAGTTTTGTGTGGAGAGGTTTATTCAAAAGGTATAGTCGGCAGACATGATATTATACAGGTTTGGTCCACTTATGTTTCCCTTCGCTGAGCGTCAATAAAATTCAACATCTTACTGAACAGCGAAGTGCGATACATCTTAAATACGGTAGAAAAACGGTGCACAGTGGGTCGTGAATATGTCAATATGTATAGTCGACAGACATATCATTCTACAAAATTGGAAAGTTATATTTTGTTCTTGTAGAGCGAACGAGAAAGGAATTTAGTAAAAAAGAAAATATAAAAATAGTAAGAAGGAAAATAAAAATGTGCTGTTCTTTACGCACTCGTTTACTCCAATTTTTGTGCCGATAGGTGCTGCAAATTTTTGATTATACATTTACCTACGTTTAATCTAATTCATATTTAGAAAAGTTACACGCTATGGATTCATTTTGACGAAAACTTGTTATGTTCAAAATTTTGAATTCAGAAAACGTTCACGCTTTGTATTTATTCAGATCCAGACGACGCTCGGATGGCATCATGCCAAAAAACTCAACTACACTTTGACGGGGTTTGAATTGTGCGGGCACAATTGAATAGTTTCATTAGAACATATATATTTCTGAGTGAACTGCATGCAAAGTATGCCCAATGCAAAAGATAGGAGGCACAATCACAGCCTCATTTTTGCCCAATTCGTGTGTGTTTTTGCACACAATGCAGTCACTATTTATTAGTACAAAATGCCCTTTACAAACACGTTACAATCTTGACAAACAGGGTTAGTAGATGGCAAAGTTGCTTCCCAAGAATGCAATTGCACATGTATAGGGGGTTGACTTGAGTTTTTAGGGGCTGAGTTTACAATTCAGGGTTGAGTTGATGGGTGTTTATAAATTAGGGTTGAGTTGACAGAAGTTTAAAAATAAGGGGCTGTTGACACAAGTTTACAAATAAGAGGCTGAGTTTATGGGAGTTGAGTTGATGGGTGTTTGCCAAATTAGGGGCTGAGTTTATGGGAGTTAACAATAACCATAATCCTTAAGTGAGGCCCCCAGGGCTAAAAAATATAAATTGTGATATGATGCATTTGTGGGTTACTGATTACAATGATTTGAAATATGCACTCCATTCTGACAGTACATTACGATAACACTGAAATTGAACCCCTGGGGCCAAAACTTTCAAATTGTGAAATGATGCATTGTGGGTTTCTAATTGCACTGATTTGATATATAATGCACTCCGTTTTGACACTACATTACCATAACTCTGAAAATGAACCACTGGGGCCAAATACTTTCAATATGAGAAAGGATGCATTTTCAGGTTTCTGATAGCACTCATTTGAAATATGCACTTCATTTTGACACTACATTACCATAACCATAAAAATGAACCCCCTGGGCCAAAAACTCTCAAATCATAAAATGATGTATTTGTGGGTTTCTGAGTGTAGCAATTTCAAATATGCCCAGGACTTAAAAAATTAGAAATTGTGAAATGATTCAATGTGGGTTTCTAATTGCACTGATTTGAAATATGCACTCCATTTTGACACTACATAACCCTGAAAACTACATATTTAACCATAACCCTGAAAATGAACCTCTGGAGCCAAAAACTTTCAATTTGTGAAATCATTCATTTTTGGGTTTCTGATTGCACTCATTTGAAATATGCACTTCATTTTGACACTACATTACCATAACCCCAAAAATGAACCCCCTGGGCCAAAAACTTTCAAATCATAAAATGATGCATTTGTGGGTTTCTGATTGTAGCAATTTCAAATATGCACTCCATTTTGACACTACATTACTAAAACCCTGAAATTGAACCCCTACACCCAAAAATTTAAAATTGTGAAATGATGCATTTTGCAGGTTTCTAATTGCACTGATTTGAAATGACTCAATTTCAACTCTACATTACTGTAAGCCTTAAATTGAACCCCTGGGACTAATAAATTAGAAATTGTGAAATGATGCATTTGTGGCTTTTTGATTGCCTTGATTTGAAATATGGACTTCATTTTGACACTACATTACCATAACCCTGAAAATGAACCCCCAGGGCTAAAAATTTTCAAATCATAAAATGATGTGTTTGTGGGTTTCTGATTGTAGCGATTTCATATATACACTCTATTTTTACACCACATTTCTAAAACCCTGATAATGAACCCCTGGGCCCAAAAACTTACAATTTGTGAAATGATGCATTTGTGGGTTTTTTATTGCAGTGATTTGAGATGTGCACTCCATTTCTACTCTACATTACCATAACCTTTAAGTCTAACCCCTGGGGCTAAAAAATTGAAAATTGTGAATTGATGCATTTGTGGATTGATGATAGTGATTATTTGAAATATTCATTCCATTTTGACACTACATTACCATAAACCTGAAAATGAGTTTACAGGAGTTCCCAAATTAGGGAGTGAGTTTATGGGAGTTTCCAAATTAGGGGCTGAGTTTATGGGAGTTTCCAAATTAGTGGCTGAGTTTAAGGGAGTTTCCAAATTAGGGGCTGAGTTTATGGGAGTTTCTATATTAGGGGCTGAGTGTATGGGAGTTTCCAAATTAGGGGCTGAGTTTAAGGGAGTTTCCAAATTAGGGGCTGAGTTTATGGGAGTTTCTATATTAGGGGCTGAGTGTATGGGAGTTTCCAAATTAGGGCTGAGTTTACAGCAGTTTCCAAATTATGGGTTGAGTTTACGGAAGTTTCCAAATAAGGGGCTGAGTTTATGGGACTTTTCAAATTAGAGGCTGAGTTTATGGAAGCTTACAAATTAGGGGCTGAGTTTATGGGAGTTTGCAAGTTAGGGGCTGAGTTTATGGGAGTTTGCAAGTTAGGGGCTGAGTTTATAGGAGTTTCCAAATTAGGGGCTGAGTTTACAGGAGTTTCCAAACTAGGAGCTGTGTTTACAGGATTTAGAGGGGGTCCCCATGGGGTGCCATTTTTGGGGGGTCTCCAGGGGGTGCCATTTTTTGGTGGTACATATGGGGGTGCCATTTCAAGGGGGTCCCCATGGGATGCCATTTTTTGGGTGGTCCCCAGGGGTGCCATTTTTTGGTGGTCTTCAGGGGGTGCTATATTTTTTTTTGCATGGGGGTCCATAGGGGGTGCCATTTGGGGGGGGGGGTCCCCAGGGGGTGCCATTTTTGGAGAGTCCCCAGGGGGAGCCAACTTTGGGTGGGTCCCCAGGGGGTGCCATTTTTGTGGGGGTTCCTAGGGGGTGCCATGTTTGGGGGGTCCCCAGGGGGTGCCATTTTTGGGGGGTCCCTAGGGGGTGCCATTTTTGGGGGGTCCCTAAGGGGTGCCATTTCTTGGTGGTCCTCAGGGGGTGCCATATTTGTGGGGCCCTAGGGGGTACCATTTTTGGGCAGTTTCCAGGGGGTGCCGCTTTTGGGGGGTTCACTGGGGGATGCTATTTGGAGGGGGGTCCCCACTGGGGTGTCAGTTTTTGCAAGCCTCTGAGTAGTGGGTACCTATAGCAGGATTCTCTCCAACCTTCAGTTGGGTTTTGTGGTTCTCTACAATTAATACCACAAGGATTTACAAACACAAAAAGAACAGCAAAGCACAAATGTAACCAATTTAAGATAACAACAAAGTCTGACACCTTGCAAAAACCAAACTATCATATCACAAAACCTATACCACACAGAATGCACACTGCACACCATCATACCAAATTGCAAACTGTCCACATTTTACTACCGAGTTTCATGCCCAACCATTTTACGGAAGTTTACAAAAATCCATTCCAAAACATTGCATCTTTGGTATTGGTCTTGTTATTGTTGGTACATTACATACCACATTTCAAAACACATGCCTAGCATGTGGGCAAACTCAACTAAACTATCATATTTCCTCCAATGGTATTAATTGTAGAGAACCACAAAACCCGACCGAAGGTCGGAGAGAATCCTGCTAGTTCCGTATATGCGTAAGCACGAGTCACCAAAACAGAGTTCTACGGGTTGGATACAGCGTGCATGATATGACATCATGCGACTCATTGTATAGTATCATGTCTGCCGAGTATACACAAAATCAAGAAATTATCTTGGGATCTTATCTTCTGCTTTTCCATATGTGTCCACACTGATGTTATCAAAACATATGGCAGACAATAGACAGTATAAACTCGACGGACATTATAGAAGTCAATGGTCTAAGGAATTTTCGTACAACTGCGTATATTCGTAGTTGGCACACGTCCAAGTTACCGTTTGCGAGAATGTTACCAAATATGAAAGACGCATGATTTCCGTCAGCGTCAACAAAAATGACTGCGGAATGCGATTAAGCGACCGCAATTGGTTGCTAATGGCAGCCCACACACGAGTTGACACATATGTTGACTTAATTGCATTCCGCGGTCATTATCGTTGACGCGAACGGAAATCATGCGTCTTTTACTTCGTTCGTATAAAACGCTTCAGTAACTTGGACGCAGCGGTAAGTTCATACGTAATTTTTTGAATGAATTTGTCGGGACTGCGACGGTAAGATCTTACCTAAGACCTAACAATCCGACGTTCTATAGCGAGTTGTCTATCAAATTCACACCATTCTCGCATAAAAAGTTGGATTGAATCAAATGTATCATGAACCGAATGGAATCCGTCCATTCAAGTTCGAATTAAAAAACACACGTCATTGGTAACGAAGGGCCGAATCACTGATTCGTGTCATGTCCGCCGAGTTTACCTAGTAGAATATTTGTTACTGAACATAATTTTATATAGCCCTGATTCTTGATACCTAGCCCCATTTAATTTTGCATCCTGAATTTGTTATTGAGGGATAGTTCAGTTGCTAGAAATTCTGTAGCATCGTTGATGGTAACATTTTGTAAGGGAATTTCTGGCTTTTTTTCTGTAATTGGTGTACTTTTTCACAACCAATGAAAACTAACTGAATGCGATCATCACTCTGCCAGACATGAAGATATTTTGCAGCCATTAGGTCATCATAAAGAATATCCTTGGCAAACAACTGCCCATTTGGCAGCTGGAAGTCGTTGTCTCTGTTTCCATCAAAGAAACCCAGTGCTCCACTGACCTTGCCCATGTATGGCGGTATCTGTAGATTGGTATACTCCAGTCACTTTACACCCTGCACGCGTGGTTCCCGCTGGAAGCGCGCCAACTATTTTTCTACGCGTGCGATTTTAAAAAAAAGCTGAAAAAAGTCATCTCTGTGATAACGATATATGTTAACTTCTTAACAACAATGATTTTTTTTTATCTTTTATACAAAAAGCAGATGCTTTACTCTCATTGGCATGCTTCCAACGAGACACATAAATGAGTGCGAGGGCAGGGTATCATGTCCGCCGAGTATATCGGGATCGATAAGGTGAGGTTGTAAAGCTGTTGAGATTATGACATTTCTAACCGAAACCACTTGCATGTGTAATTGCAAAATGGTGAGTAATAATATTAGTAGAAAATGAAAAGACAGGTTAATTTTTGTTGGTGGCTATGTAAAGATGGCAGAAAAAATTTGAAAAGGTTTATGATTTTTTGGACTTTTCGAATTTTTATTTCACCCTTAGAAAAAACATCATGTACGTTGCAGACATGATGTACATCATTCCAGACGGGGGTATTTCGAGGGTGGGGGGTATTTTTGTCCCCAGCTCGAAAACACCTGGCGGTATTTCGAGGGTAGTTGATTCAAGAGGTGGGGGGTATTTCGAGGAAATATTGTACCTAGATTTATTCCGAGCTGCAGAGCAAAGTCAGTGAAAATGTGTGTGCTGAAACAGCTAGGAAAGCCGCAATAATGTATTCAAAATTCACCGTGTAATGAAAATTGAAATGTGATGAAAGAATTCGAAAAGTCATAAAAAAATTCAAGAATCCGAAAACTATTTTCAGTAAAAATTCAGAATTCGAAAAGTTGTTTAGGTAAAAACACAAAAAAATTACAATTTTTCCAGTGGATTTGCCATCGTTAGTGGCGACGGTGAGAGACAAATGACAGGTTTTAAGTGGAAAGAAAAAGTCTCATCATTGTGAGCCATTCATTGATTTCCTTTTTTCATTGTTTACATTTTTTACAATTTCATTTATTTGTTGTTTTGTAATGTTTGCTTTGACAGTTATTTTTCCAAATTGTTTTTAATATTTAAAATAAGAGAAACAATTTTAAAACATAAGCATTGATAATCCTGGGGCCAGTTCCGCAAAATGAGAAGTGATGAGAAGTGAAATGGCAAAGGCGACGTGAAACGGCAAATGAATTGGCAGAAACGAAGTAAAAAAATTTTTAAAGTACGTAATTTCACTTCGCCTTAGCCATTTCACTTCTCACTTCTCATTTTGCGGAAGTGGCCCCTGGTTTGCAACTGAGGTTTACTACTTCTAAAAGTTGACAAGTCCACAAAATGCGGTTTTGAGTTTCATTTTCAATTCCAGGTCCCTGGTGTGTGTCCAATGGGGCTCTCTTATGCTCAGATTCAAGTTCCAAATGTTTACAATAAAGTGTAATTTCAGCCCCTTCTCTCAATGTATGTAAACACCTTCCCGATCAAGTCCGGCCCCCTATTTTTATTTTCACTTCGCACACCCTATCTCTGGTTGTGGGAGGGGTGGAAAGCTAATACTTGTGGGGTATATAGGTGCAACCCCCCACTACCCCTGATAAAAAATGGGGCAGCGGCGACTCAGTATAGAGGGGGTCGCCGTACATGTGAAAAAGAATTGCGGTGATTTCACTGTCCCGCACAGGTCCGGCCCCCAGTTTATTTCTTACGCTAAGGTTTGAAAAAGGGTGTCAGGCGCCACTAATGCCACATGAAAATAGCGCTAAGCGCTACGAACCTTCTTAAATGGTGTCAGTGTCATGGCGCCATTCCATCACTAATCCCGACGCCTCAATATTTTTTCCCTATCCCAAACCCTAAATTTTTAAAGGCACTTTTCGCTGTTATTTTGTGTCAAACTTGACACGTTGGTTTAGGGTGTTTTATAGAGGAAAGTTTCAGGTTCCAGGTTGCGTAAAGAACTATAAAAATGCCCCCATTATAAAAATGCCCCAAAAATGCCTCCATTAAAAAATTTTCTTGGGGTTTTTTAAAAATTGAAAATTTTGACTATTTTTGTTCCTGTGATGGCATAATTTTGAGATCGTAAAGTTCACCCCAAGTAAATTTTCTTATTGAGGTGTTTTAGAGGTAAAGTTGTTTTCACAACTTTGAACCTTACACCCCCCTCTTAAAAACATCCTAAACCAGCGTGTCAAGTTTGTCACAAAATAAAAGCGAAAAGTGCCTTTTAAAATTTACGGTTTGGGATAGGGAATAAATATTGAGGCGTCGGGATTAGTATTGGAATGGTGCCATGGCACTGGCGCCATTTAAGAAAGTTATGAGTGCTTAGCGCCATTTTCCAGTGGCGTTAGTGGCCCCTGACGCCCCTTTTTCAAGCCGCAGCGTAAGAAATAAACTGGGGGCCGGACCTTTGCGTGACAGTGAAAACGCTGCAAATTTTTTTCACATATACGGCGACCCCCTCTATAGTAAGTCGCCGCTGCCCCATTTGTTCATGAGGAGTAGTGGGGGGTTGCACCTATATACCCCACAAGTATTAACTTTCCACCCCTCCCACAACCGGAGATAGGCCATGCGAAGTGAAAATAAAAATAAGGGGCCGGACTTGATCGGGAAGGTGTTTATATGTGAAATTGGGTGTCCATAAAATTCTACCCGGACAGAACAAAACTGTTTTGGGGAGGGAAATGGATTTCTCAACTTCTAGCACTCTAGAACATTTTTGTTCCCGGGAATGAAGATGTCGGTGTCTATGATGGACTGATCACGTTTCTTGCCTTTTTTCCATGACGAAAATTATGAAAAATGTGCGGGAGTAGCCTCAGATGACGTTTCCAGGCCTAACTCAAAAACTTCATATTTTGGACTTGTCGGCTTTTAGAATTGGACGCCTCAACTACTTTACAGGAACACCGTATTTTTTCTAATAGAAGGGCAGGTATCCAATAGATATAGAGGGGCGTCTCCAATAGAAAGTACACCTTTTCGACTTAATTTGGGCCATGAAATAAATAGAAGGGCGATCTCCAATAGAAGGTACACAAAGTGCTGGAATTGTGCCAAATCCATAAAAAAATTTAAAATATACTCAGGCGACATTACAGCCTACATTTTTCTGGAGGTAACACTCCATAATGACATCATAACCACGGTCCGCAGTAACTGGTAGTAATCCCCAGAGTTGTGCAAATACTGGTATTTTTGGAAAACGTAAACGTAAACGTAAATACCTTTTCCAAATCAAAAGTATAAATACTAAAACGTAAGGTATTTTTAAAATACCAAGGAATACGTAAAACAAAACGTAAACGTAAAAATTTTACACAGTATTTGCCATTGTGCTTTGGAAAATACCATTATTTTCACCTTTGGATGGGTAAATCGCTCCATCTGCACCACTTTCTGTTGTAAGTGTGGCCAAATCCAACCAAGCTGGTGATTCTGGGGGAGTCCCAGACCCTGTAAAATGCTTTGTAAAAAGTCAAATGGCATGCAAAGTGTCTAAAGTCATGCAAAATGCCCTGGAAGGTGGCCAATTTTTGCCATTTTGCTGTGCATTTTACATAAGTTTTGACATTTGCATGAAATTTTACATTTTACAGGGCATCCTACAGAGTCTGGGATTGGCACCAGAGCTTGCACTCGCCCCTCCAGGTTCAAAAGGTGTGCTACTCACAGTTGTTGCAAGTGGCATCGTCGGAATTCATCACAAAAAAGTTTATAAACGCAATGCTCTACAAACAAACAAAAAGGTTTCTGTGTTCAGCATTTGAACACATTTTTGAATATGTACCCGAAATTCCATGTGTACGTGCAAGCATGCAGTCACTTTTTACATACACCGCTTTTTTATACATAAACATGTTACATTTATGCAAAAACATGAGAATATTGTTGGCTGCAGGTGATGCGGCCCATTTGAACATGTGCACGTGAGAACGATCACAAGTTTTTTTACGTTTTCCCTAGTACCCGGGTATTTTGGTCAGGAAAACGTAACAAAACGTAATGGTATTTTTGGAAAACGTAAACGTAAACGTAAGTATAAATACCCGAATAACCGGGTATTTTGGGTAAACGTAAATACGTTTTTCCAACTCTGGTAATCCCAAGCCTTGTAAAGTGTCAAGTAAAGTGTCAAATGTAAAGTCAAATGCAAAGTCAAATGTAAAGTAAAGTGTCAATTCTGTATCCAAATCTTATTTTTCATATCCAAATCTTATGTTTTTGTATCCAAATCTTATTTTTCGACATAAGATTTGGATACAAAAACAGAAGATTTGGATACACGATTGACACTTTACTTTACATTTGACTTGACATTTGACACTTTACATTACACTTTACAGGGCTTGGGACCGCCCCCTGACCCGGTGCGGAGTTGGGATGAAGTGGAGTGGTGTGGGGAGTTGGTTCATAAGTTTTCAGTTGGCTGTCTGCCAGCCTAAGACATAAATCATATCTATTTGTAGAGTATCATGTCTGCCGAGTATACCAGTGTACACTGCACCTTAGTGGATTTTGTCCATTGATTTGTTGCTATTTTAACATCAAATGTTGTATGGATGCTATAAATAATAATTCTATGAACTGTCTCTGGCATCAGACTTTGACAAACCTTTGCAGAACATGAAAATTAATTTGCCAAATGATGGCAAAAAATAGAAGGGTGTCTCCGATAGAAGGGTGTCTCCAATAGAAAGGTGTCTCCAATTGAAGGGCAGGTAAAAAAGTTGATGTAAAAATAGAAGGGGCCCTTCATAACACCTTCCCGGACAAGTTCACCACCCATTTTTTTATTTCACTTTGGTGAATATCTCCATCTGTGGGGGTGTTAAATATAAAGCTGAAACTTTGAATATATAAAGTTGTAACACCCCCCTACTCTGCTTCAATGGAGGGAGGTGGGGCGACTCACTACAGGGTGGGTTGCCCTATATGCAAAATTTTTTTTTGGCTTTTTTGGTGTCCCAAACACGTTCACCACCCACTTGATTAGCTGCACTTCGAGGGTCATATCTCCAGGTGTGAGGCTGGTATAAAGCTGAAACTTTGGGGATGTCTTGCCAACAACCACTCTGCCAATACACCAGTAGGGGTGCCTGCCAGCGACCCACTACGGTATGCATTGCTGCATGTACAGTTGTTCATTTTTTCAAAATAACCCAAGTGTCCCAAACAAGTTTGCCACCCAGCTGCATTATAAAAAATGTTGTGAGAACATACCTAATATAAATTGGAGTCAGATTCGAACCCTAGTGCTGCTCATTAAAATTTTTTCAGTAGGTCACCCACCCCATCCCAAAAACAGCAAACCGAAAATTTCACTTTAAACCAATTTTTTGTTTCACACTTAAAAAGTTGGTTTACAAAGTTCACTAGGGAAGGGTCCAAGGTTCAAAGTTACGTAAAGAACATGACCTCTAATATGTGTCCATAAGGAAATTTATTTGGGGTGAATATTATGATGTCATAATCACAACATTACAGGAACAAAATTTGACAAAATTTTCACTTTTTCATTCACCCCAAATAAATTTCGTTATGCAGGCATTTTAGAGGTTATGTTGTTTACATAACTTTGAACCATAGACCCTCCCCTAGTGAACTTTGTAAACCAACATCTTAAGTATGAAACAAAAAATTGGTTTAAAGTGAAATTTTCAGTCTACCGTTTATGGGACAGGGTCGGTGGCCTACTGAAAACTTTTTAATGAGCAGAACTAAGGTTCAAATCTGATTCACTTTTATATCAGGTTTGTTCTCACAACACTTTTTTATAATGCAGTTCGGAGGCAAACTTGTTTGGGAGACTTGAGTTGTTTGTAAAAAAATGAACAACTTTATAAGCGGCGACCCATGCTGTAGTGGGTCGTCGGCGGCCACCCACTGGTGCGTTGTGAGAGGGGGTTGTTTGCAAGGCAACCCCCAAATTACAGCTTTTTATCGCCCTCACAGCTGGATATATGGCCCCCTTAGTGTAGCTAATCAAGTGGGTGGTGAACTTGTTTGGGACACCAAAAAAGCCACAAAAAATGTTTGCATATAGGGCGACCCACCCTGCAGTGAGTCGCCGCACCTTCCCCCATTGATACGGAGTAGCGGGGTGTTAGGACTATATACCCACCAAACATTAGCTTTATACCACTCCCATAGCCAGAGATATTGCATTTGAAGTGAAATAAAAAAATGGGTGGTGAACTTGTCCGGGAAGGTGTTTATTAGAAGAAATACGGTAACTGGAGAGTGCTGGGACCATTTGAAGGGTGTGCTTCTAAAAGTACCGATCTACAAATTTGTCAATTTTGAGTTAAGACCATTTTTGGGGTCCCCATAGGAAAGCCCTTCAAAAAAAATTTAAAAAAAGTGGGGGGTGTGAAAATGCATTTTGAGATACGGGGGGTCGAAAAATGCCAAAAAACGGCAAAAAACAGTTTCTGAAATTTTAAAAGTACCGATCTACAAGCTTTTTCAGGTTTTGTATCTTACAAAGTACCGATCTACAGACTTTTTCCAAAATTGTTCTTTTAAAAGTACCGATTTGCACATTATTTTTTGTGCTTCTGAATGTACCGATGTCAGATCGGTACATTCAAATGCACAATTTTTTTTGGTAATTCTTAAAGTACCGATCTGCATGTAGATCGGTACTTTTATTTGCACAAATTTCGGAATTTTAGTTTTTTGTGTTGTAGATCGGTACTTCTGGAAGCACAATCTTGAATAGTGACTTTAGAATGCAGATCGGTACTTCTGGAAGCACAATCTTGAACAGTGACTTTAGATTGCAGATCGGTACTTCTGGAAGCACAATCTTGAATAGTGACTTAAGATTGTAGATCGGTACTTCTGGAAGCACAATCTATCTACCTATCTATCTATCTACCGATCTACAATGAAAGAAATTGTTTTTCTGAAAGTACCGATGTCAGATCGGTACTTTCAAATGCACAATTTTTTTTGGTAATTCTGCATGGAGATCGGTACTTTTATTTGCACAGATTTAAAAAAAAAATTTAGCAAGTTAGATCGGTACTTTTAGAATCACACATTATAAAAAAGTTTGTTTTTCATCAAAATCAAGCCAAAATGGTAATTCTTAAAGTACCGATCTGCATGTAGATCGGTACTTTTATTTGCACAATATTGAAAATGTTATTTTTTGTGCTGTAGATCGGTACTTTTAGAAGCACACATCGGAAAAAAACACTTGAAAATTGAAAAGGAAGCAAAAATCGGTAATTCTGAAAGTACTGATCTACATGTAGATCGGTACTTTTAATTGCACAAATTAAAATTTTATTTAAATCTTGTTGTAGATTGGTACTTTTAGAAGCTCCTGAAAATTGAAAAATGATGACAAAATGAGTAATTCTGAAAGTACCAATCTGCATGTAGATCAGTACTTTTATTTGCACAAATTTTTAAATTTTATTTTTTTGCTGTAGATCGGTACTTCTAGAAGTACACCTTAGAAAAAAGTCGCTTTTGATCAAAATAAAGCCAACACGGAATTCTGAAAGTACTGATCTGCATGTAGATCGGTACTTCTTTTTGCACACATTTAAAAAAATTCATTCTTTCTGTAGATCGGTACTTCTAAAAGCACACATCAAAAAAGGTGCCTAAAAATTGCAAATTAACACAAAATTGGTAATTCCGAAGGTACTGATATACATGTAGATCAGTACTTCTTTTTGCACAAATTTGAAACTTTGATTTTCAGCACTGTACATCAGTACTTTTAACAGCAAACATCACAGAAAAGAGCTTCAAAATCAAAAAAGATCACATCATTGTTTTACTTCTCATATTAAATGTATTTTACTTGACATTTTGAATTTCAATAAAAATATAATAAAAAGATAATTTATGTGTGAATAGACATTTTTTTGCAAATCGAAATTTTGTTTTGCACATGTACTATGAAAATTCAAACAATTTTGATTTGCACATGTAAGATATATATTTTTTACAAATAAAAATTTCGATCTGCTGATTTTGAAATTATTTATCAATTTTACACATGCTAATCGAAATTTCCAATCTCAAAATAAGTGTACTAACAAATTGTAATTTTGATACGTTAAAACTAATCTATTTGCATATGCAGATCAAAATTCTGGTTTGCAAAACAAAAATGAATATTACATGAGCAAATCGTAATTTCGATTTTGCAAAAAAAATCTATTTGCAGATGCAAATAAAAATTTTTTGATTTGCAAAAAATATTAATTTTACATGTGCAAATCGAAATTTTGATTTGCAAAAAAATATTCATTTTACATGTGCAAATCGAAATTTCAATTCACAAAAAAATATTAATTTTACATGTGCAAATCAAAATTTTGATTTGCAAAAAAATTTAATTTTACATGTGCAAATCAAAATTTTGATTTGCAAAAAATTTTAATTTTACATGTGCAAATCAAAATTTCAATTCGCCAAAAATATTCATTTTACATGTGCAAATCGAAATTTCGATTCGCAAAAAAAAACAATCATTTTACATGTGCAAATCGAAATTTTGATTTGCAAAAATACTATTTTAGTGCCCATATACATTTAATTCAAAGATTTGTGCTTCTAAAAGTACAGATATACATTTTGTACTTCAAAAAGTACCGATCTGCCATAAAAATGTGTTTTTTCTTAAATGTGCTTTTAAAAGTACCGATGTACATGAAATGCAACTATTTGTGCTTTCATAAAGTACCGATCTACAGTTTGTGCTTTTAAAAGTACTGATCTTCTTAAATGTTTCCTAATTGTGCCTATAAAAGTACCGATCTACAGTAAATTAATGGCATCACTATTACAAAATTTTATATAGCTAGTGTTACGTGTATAATCGAAGATTATATGCATGCATGTGGATACCCAACAATATACCCTAAATACCCATACCCAAAATTCCTATACCCAATACCCATGTATGGGTATTGCATACTCCAAACATTCAATCGCGATTATCTCAAAATCGATTTTTTGTAGATCGGTACTTTTAGAAGCACACCCTTCATTTGCATTGAGCACCCTCAACATTCCAGCAAGCACTGCGAGTGCAGGTGCCAATTCTAATGTAAACGTTTAATGTGAACTGTAAGTAAACTTTTGACTTTGATTTTAACTTCTCACTTCAAAAATTTTTTTAGTTTTTTTTTACTTCTCACTTCACTTCTCGCTTCTCATTTTTATTCTCACTTCTGAATTTGTATTTACTTATCCACTTGCGGAATTGACCCTAGAATGCATTTTTCCCCACTGCATGTGTATTGGGCACAAATGGAAATGCAATGGGCCACACCTATTTATCTCATGTCAAAAATGAACTAGGTAAACATCAAATATTTCTTAAAATTCTAACAATGAACCAGGCATCAGTTCTGCAAATTGATAGGTAGACTCAAGTACCCTAAATCCTCGAATAAGACCCCAGGGGAGTTATTTTTTCCTCAGATGTTTTACAGGGGGGAGTTATTCAAGGGGGAGTTATTCAAGGGGGGAGTTATTTTTCCTCATAAAACTTGGACTTAATTCATTGTACGGGTGCAGTCTGTAAGGGGGGAGTTATTCGAGGGGGGTCTTATTCGAGGATTTGCGGTAAATAAAAATGAATTTTTATACAACTTTACAAAAATATGAAGTTTTATGCATTAAAAAAAAGAAAATTTGAATTTGTACACAATTTTTATTTTTGTTTTGAAATATTCAATTTTGTTCATTTTATTTTTTTCTTGAATTTTCCATTTAATTTAAACTTTATTTTTTTCCTGAGATTTCGCCAGCTCTGCTCTGAACCAGTTTGGACATATTGGCCCCACACAAGCTAGTTGACATCAACACAAATGTCAACTGGTTCCGATCCCAATTCAAAGCTTGCTGACGAGCCAACGAACGACCTTCAAATGCAAGCTTTGAATTGGGACGGGAACCAGTTGACATTTGTGTCGATGTCAACTAGCGTGTATTGGGCCAGATTAAATTCTTAGATTATATTAGATTTTTTAAAGTTCAGCCGCATCGACGCACATGCACCGAGAGCAAGGCGGTTTGTAAAATACTAGCAGGATTCTCTCCGACCTTCGGTCGGGTTTTGTGGTTCTCTACAATTAATACCATTGGAGAAAATATGATACTTTAGTTAAGTTTGCCCACATGCTAGGCATGTGTTTTGAAATGCGGTATGTAATCTACCAACAATAACAAGACCAATACCAAAGATGCAATGTTTTGGAATGGATTTTTGTAAACTTCTGTAAAATGGTTGGGCATGAAACTCGGTAGTAAAATGTAGACAGTTTGTGATTTGGTATGATGGTGTGCAGTGTGCATTCTGTGTGGTATAGGTTTTGTGATATGATAGTGTGGTTTTTGCAAGGTGTCAAACTTTGTTGTAATCTTCAATTGGTTACATTTGTGCTTTGCTGTTCTTTTTGTGTTTGTAAATCCTTGTGGTATAAATTGTAGAGAACCACAAAACCCAACTGAAGGTTGGAGAGAATCCTGCTATAGGTACCCACTACTCAGAGGCTTGCAAAAACTGACACCCCAATGGGGACCCCCTCCAAATGGCACCCCCTGGGGAACCTCCCAAAAGTGGCACCCCCTGGGAACCGCCCAAAAATGGGACCCCCTAGGGCCCCACAAATATGGCACCCCCTGAGGACCACCAGAAAATGGCACCCCTTAGGGACCCCCCAAAAATGGCACCCCCTTGGGACCCCATAAAAATAGCACCCCCTGGGGACCCCCCAAACATGGCACCCCCTAGGAACCCCCACAAAAATGGCACCCCCTGGGGACCCACCCAAAGTTGGCTCCCCCTGGGGACTCTCCAAAAATGGCACCCCCCTGGGGACCCTGTGCATTCTGTGTGGTATAGGTTTTGTGATATGATAGTGTGGTTTTTGCAAGGTGTCAAACTTTGTTGTAATCTTCAATTGGTTACATTTGTGCTTTGCTGTTCTTTTTGTGTTTGTAAATCCTTGTGGTATAAATTGTAGAGAACCACAAAACCCAACTGAAGGTTGGAGAGAATCCTGCTATAGGTACCCACTACTCAGAGGCTTGCAAAAACTGACACCCCAGTGGGGACCCCCTTCCAAATGGCACCCCCTGGGGAACCTCCCAAAAGTGGCACCCCCTGGGAACCGCCCAAAAATGGGACCCCCTAGGGCCACACAAATATGGCACCCCCTGAGGACCACCAGAAAATGGCACCCCTTAGGGACCTCCCAAAAATGGCACCCCCTTGGGACCCCATAAAAATAGCACCCCCTGGGGACCCCCCAAACATGGCACGCCCTAGGAACCCCCACAAAAATGGCACCCCCTGGGGACCCACCCAAAGTTGGCTCCCCCTGGGGACTCTCCAAAAATGGCACCCCCCTGGGGACCCTGTGCATTCTGTGTGGTATAGGTTTTGTGATATGATAGTGTGGTTTTTGCAAGGTGTCAAACTTTGTTGTAATCTTCAATTGGTTACATTTGTGCTTTGCTGTTCTTTTTGTGTTTGTAAATCCTTGTGGTATAAATTGTAGAGAACCACAAAACCCAACTGAAGGTTGGAGAGAATCCTGCTATAGGTACCCACTACTCAGAGGCTTGCAAAAACTGACACCCCAATGGGGACCCCCCTCCAAATGGCACCCCCTGGGGAACCTCCCAAAAGTGGCACCCCCTGGGAACCGCCCAAAAATGGGACCCCCTAGGGCCCCACAAATATGGCACCCCCTGAGGACCACCAAAAAATGGCACCCCTTAGGGACCCCCCAAAAATGGCACCCCTTAGGGACCCCCCAAAAATAGCACCCCTGGGGACCCCCCAAACATGGCACCCCCTAGGAACCCCCACAAACATGGCACCCCCTGGGGACCCACCCAAAGTTGGCTCCCCCTGGGGACTCTACAAAACCCAACTGAAGGTTGGAGAGAATCCTGCTTTAGGTACCCACTTCTCAGAGGCTTGCAAAAACTGACACCCCAATGGGGACCCCCCTCCAAATGGCACCCCCTGGGGAACCCCCCAAAAGTGGCACCCCCTGGGAACCGCCCAAAAATGGGACCCCCTAGGGCCCCACAAATATGGCACCCCCTGAGGACCACCAGAAAATGGCACCCCTTAGGGACCCCCCAAAAATGGCACCCCCTTGGGACCCCCCAAAAATAGTACCCCCTGGGGACCCCCCAAACATGGCACCCCCTAGGAACCCCCACAAAAATGGCACCCCCTGGGGACCCACCCAAAGTTGGCTCCCCCTGGGGACTCTCCAAAAATGGCACCCCCCTGGGGACCCCCCCTCAAAATGGCACCCCATATGGACCCCCCCCCGCAAAAAAAAAAATAGCACCCCCCTGAGGACCACCAAAAAATGGCACCCCTGGGGACCACCCAAAAAATGGCATCCCATGTGGACCCCCTTTAAATGGCACCCCCATATGTACCTCCAGAAAATGGCACCCCCTGGAGACCCCCCAAAAATGGCACCCCATGGGGACCCCCTCTAAATCCTGTAAACACAGCCCCTAGTTTGGAAACTCCTGTAAACTCAGCCCCTAATTTGGAAAATGGTATGAATATTTCAAAAAATCACTATCATCAATCCACAAATGCATCAATTCACAATTTTCAATTTTTTAGCCCCAGGGGTTAGACTTAAAAAGTTATGGTAATGTAGAGTAGAAATGGAGTGCACATCTCAAATCAGTGCAATAAAAAACCCACAAATGCATCATTTCACAAATTGAAAGTTTTTGTGCCCAGGGGTTCATTATCAGGGTTTTAGTAATGTGGTGTCAAAATGGAGTGCATATTTGAAATCGCTACAATCAGAAACCCACAAACACATCATTTTATGATTTGAAAATTTTTGGCCCTGGGGGTTCATTTTCAGGGTTATGGTAATGTAGTGTCAAAATGAAGTGCATATTTCAAATCAAGGCAATCAAAAAGCCACAAATGCATCATTTCACAATTTCTAATTTATTAGCCCCATGGGTTCAATTTAAGGCTTACAGTAATGTAGAGTTGAAATTGAGTCATTTCAAATCAGTGCAATTAGAAACCTGCAAAATGCATCATTTCACAATAAGAAATTTTTGGGTCTAGGGGTTCAATTTCAGGGTTTTAGTAATGTAGTGTCAAAATGGAGTGCATATTTGAAATCGCTACAATCAGAAACCCACAAATGCATCATTTTATGATTTGAAAGTTTTTGGCTTAGGGGGTTTATTTTTATGGTTATGGTAATGTAGTGTGAAAATCAAGTGCATATTTCAAATGAGTGAAATCAGAAACCTGAAAATTTATGATTTCACAAATTGAAAGTTTTTGGCTCCAGAGGTTCATTTTCAGGGTTATGGTTATGTAGTTTTCAGGGTTATGTAGTGTCAAAATGGATTGCATATTTCAAATCAGTGCAATTAGAAACCCACATCAAATCATTTCACAATTTCTAATTTTTTAAGCCCTGGGCATATTTGAAGATGCTACACTCAGAAACCCACAAATCCATCATTTTATGGTTTGAAAGTTTTTGGCCCAGGGGGTTCATTTTTAGGGTTATGGTAATGTAGTGTCAAAATGAAGTGCATATTTCAAATGAGTGCTTTCAGAAACCCGAAAATGCATCATTTCTCAAATTGAAAGTATTTGGCCCCATGGGTTCATTTTTAGGGTTATGGTAATGTAGTGTCAAAATGGAGTGCATATATCAAATTGGTGCAATCAGAGACCCAAATTTGAAATCAGTGCAATCAGAAACCCAAAAATGAATGATTTCACAAATTGAAAGTTTTTGGCTCCAGAGCTTCATTTTCAGGGTTATGGTTATGTAGTTTTCAGGGTTATGTAGTGTCAAAACAGAGTGCATATTTCAAATCAGTGCAATTAGAAACCCACATTGAATCATTTCACAATTTCTAATTTTTTAAGCCCTGGGCATATTTGAAATCGCTACACTCAGAAACCCACAAATCCATCATTTTATGGTTTGAAAGTTTTTGGCCCAGGGGGTCCATTTTAGGGTTATGGTAATGTAGTGTCAAAATGAAGTGCATATTTCAAATGAGTGCTATCAGAAAGCCAAAAATGCATCATTTCTCAAATTGAAGGTATTTGGCCCCATGGGTTCATTTTTAGGGTTATGGTAATGTAGTGTCAAAATGGAGTGCATATATCAAATTGGTGCAATCAGAGACCCAAATTTGAAATCAGTGCAATCAGAAACCCAAAAATGAATGATTTCACAAATTGAAAGTTTTTGGCTCCAGAGGTTCATTTTCAGGGTTATGGTTATGTAGTTTTCAGGGTTATGTAGTGTCAAAACAGAGTGCATATTTCAAATCAGTGCAATTAGAAACCCACATTGAATCATTTCACAATTTCTAATTTTTTAAGCCCTGGGCATATTTGAAATCGCTACACTCAGAAACCCACAAATCCATCATTTTATGGTTTGAAAGTTTTTGGCCCAGGGGGTTCATTTTAGGGTTATGGTTATGTAGTGTCAAAATGAAGTGCATATTTCAAATGAGTGCAATCAGAAACCCGAAAATGCATCATTTCTCAAATTGAAAGTATTTAACCCCATGGGTCCATTTTGAGGGTTATGGTAATGTAGTGTCAAAATGGAGTGCATGTATCAAATCAGTGCAATCAGAAACCCAAATTTGAAATCAGTGCAATCAGAAACCCAAAAATGCATCATTTCACAAATTGAAAGTTTTTGGCCCCAGTGGTTCATTTTCAGGGTTATGGTAATGTAGTGTCAAAATGAAGTGCATATTTCAAATGAGTGCAATCAGAAACCCAAAAATGCATCATTTCTCAAATTGAAAGTATTTGGCCCCATGGGTTCATTAACGGGTTATGGTAATGTAGTGTCAATGGAGTGCATATATCAAATCAGTGCAATCAGAAACCTAAATTTGAAATCAGTTCAATCAGAAACCCAAAATTGCATCATTTCACAAATTGAAAGTTTTTGGCCCCAGTGGTTCATTTTCAGGGTTATGGTAATGTAGTGTCAAAATGGAGTGCATTATATATCAAATCAGTGCAATTAGAAACCCACAATGCATCATTTCACAATTTGAAAGTTTTGGCCCCATTTTGGGTTCAATTTCAGGGTTATTGTAATGTACTGTCAGAATGGAGTGCATATTTCAAATCATTGTAATCAGTAACCCACAAATGCATTATATCACAATTTATATTTTTTAGCCCCGGGGGCCTCACTTAAGGATTATGGTAATGTTATTGTTGACTCCCATAAACTCAGCCCCTAATTTGGCAAACACCCATCAACTCAACTCCCATAAACTCGGCCTCTAATTTGTGAACTTGTGTCAACAGCCCCTTATTTTTAAACTTCTGTCAACTCAACCCTAATTTATAAACACCCATCAACTCAACCCTGAATTGTAAACTCAGCCCCTAAAAACTCAAGTCAACCCCCTATACATGTGCAATTGCATTCTTGGGAAGCAACTTTGCCATCTACTAACCCTGTTTGTCAAGATTGTGGATCGTGTTTGTAAAGGGCATTTGTACTAATAAATAGTGACTGCATTGTGTGCAAAAACACACACGAATTGGGCACAATGATGCCTGTGATTGTGCGTCCTATCTTTTACATTAGGCATACCTAGCACGCAATTCTCTCACAATTGTATATGTTTAGATACGAAACCATCCCTTAAGATCGCCGATATTGCAATATGACGTATATCGCTTCGATTTTGGC
Organism: Sphaerolaimus hirsutus; assembly: GCA_964036195.1. Classification (NCBI taxonomy): domain Eukaryota; kingdom Metazoa; phylum Nematoda; class Chromadorea; order Monhysterida; family Sphaerolaimidae; genus Sphaerolaimus; species Sphaerolaimus hirsutus. The sequence goes on from OZ038458.1 coordinate 712,146, forward strand.
CCGGAAATCACTATTTCGTCATTTCTTGGCCGTCTGCCAATTCGCTATGTACGCTCGTGCAGAAATGTAGGCTCGTGCATGCATTTCTTTCTTGTGGCTGCCCTCATGGTTTCGGTTGCAGACAGTGAACACTAAAAAAGTGACCACCTAACTACACAAAAGCGCGACTTATGCGAGTAACCCGCCCGACAAAATAAAATAAAAAACGAATTGGCCGACGGCCAGGAAATGACGAAATCATGATTTCCGTGCCAAAATCGAAGTGATATACATCATATTGCAATATCGGCGACCTTAAGGGATGGTTTCGTATATTTTACAAACCGCATTGCTCTCGGTGCATGTGCGTCGATGCGGCTGAACTTTAAAAAATCTATCGGGCGTACGCCCTACCCTACAAATCTGTAGGGAGAATTAAATCTGGCCCCAGGGGGTATTTTGAGGAAATACGGTACAAATATTGCATTAGAATGGCCTGCATTACTGTCTTGCTGGCTACTCTGCTAGCACAGTAATAAAGAAAGTAAAATACTTACCCACCTTTGGTAAGTAAAAGTACACAGAATTTTGCCCAGCTGGGACCAAAATATTGAGGCCAGCACTTGTAGATATGGCGATGCCAGAACATGTTGGGCACCATGCCGCTAGCACATGATCCACCTGAATGAACCCATTTTCAGCATTGCCATTTTTCCAAGTCCATGGCAGGGACACTGCAGCACCATTGACCTGTTTAAAAAGTTCTTTGTTACATCAATGAAGTTACAAATGTTTGTGCCAATGAACAAGTTACAAAAGAGAAGTAGCAAGTCATAATCAAATTTGTGAGTGGAGCGTCAAAACAACGGCAAGTATTACTTATCAAATGAAAATTATCAAAGTAGGTTTGCTAGTATCTTGATGTTTTCCCATTTCAGTTTCTGTTTCGGCCACTCAATTTTTTCCGCTTCCATTTTTATATTCCATTTTTTCCGCTTCCGTAAATATTCCGTTTTCTAGTCACACTTTCTGTTGTTGTTTTTTCCTCATCATTTTTACATTTTCCGGCGAAATTTTGTGTTATTCCACCTTTTTTCTGTTCTCTGGCTCAACATTCCGTTTTCCTAAACTTTATTTTAGCTCCTTCTGCCACGGTATTTTTTGTTTCATTTTGTTTCTTTGTTCCACTCAAAACTCTGCCATTTTCTTATGTATCCAAATTAATAGAAAGTTCACAAATGTTCTGCTTCCCGTTGGAGGGATGCGATTGTGATTGGGATTGTTGTTGTTTGTGATGGTCCGCAAGCATGGATGGTTTTATAAAAATCATTTGTATACAAAGTGTCTAAAAATTGTATAAAAATGTATTTTATTTTTATTTTATTTTTGTTTCATTTTATTTTATTTTATTCCAAATTGTTAATAAAATAATAAAATGGAACCATTTTACAGAAATTTTACAAAAAATTTAAGTTACAATTACTGATACGAATGGTTTGCATTGTCAGTGGAAGGACTACTAGAGTGTGCTGGGCACATTTGTAAAATGTCACGCAAGGTGTTAATTGTCATGACAAATGTAAAGTAGGGTCAATTGACATCTCAAATGTCAAGCAAAGTGTCAATTGTCATGACAAATGTCATGCAAAGTATAAATTGTGGATCCAGATCTAATGTTTTGATACCCAAATTTTATATTTTGGTATCCAAATCTAATGTTTTTGTATCCAAATATTATGTCTGGTATCCAAATCTTATGTTTTGGTATCCAAATGTTCACATAAGATTTGATACAAAACAACAACAAGATTTGGATACAAAACATAAGATTTGGATACAATTTGTTTGACAGTTGCCACTTTTATTTATATTCATCATCAATTGACACCTTACTTAATATTTGTCATGACAATTGACACTTTGCATGACATTTCATATGACATTTAACACTTTATATGGCTTGGGATTGGGACTGCCCCAGTTCCGCGAATAAACAGGTTGAACCCCAAGCAACACAATAAAAAATTTACAAAAACTATGAATTTTTATACAATTTTTACAAAAATATGAATTTGTATACAATTTTACAAAAATTTTACAAAAATTTGAATTTTTATACAATTTTTATTTTGAAATTTTCCATTTATTTTACTTTATGTTATTCTTAAATTTTCCATTTTATTTTTATTTTTTTATTTATTTTTTCTGAGATTTTGCCAACCCTGTCCACAAGCACCAATAGCGCCAGAGCAAAATGGCAAAATTGCACACACATGCAAAAGCGAAATTACTGCTTACCCAAAATAGCCGGGTATTTTTGCTTACGCTTTAAAAAACATATGCTTTGCTACGCTTTCCTGAGGAAAATACCTGGGTACTGGGAAAGCGTAAAATTTATTGCACATGTTCCCGTTTTACACTTTTGAGAAAGCACAGGTGTACAAAAAATAACCGCATGCGTGCAGTTATGTACTGAAAATGGTATTATTGAAATTGCCAATATTTGATTTGATCTTTTTTGAATTTTTAGGTTTGTGGAACGGACTCCGACAATGATATCGCTGCGGGCGTCGACAGCACACAATATTTTTATTAATTGATTTTGTAAGATTCCACTTTAAGTCAATTTATATCATCTATAAAGTATGGTGTGCTGTCCACGACGGTGACGGAATAATCGTCGTTCCACAGAACCCAAAATTCCAAAACAATAAAAAACTTGATGCAAAAGGTGCGAGAAGTTGTTTCTCATCATAAATTAATATTTTTTGTTTGATGTTTTAATATAACTATTTTATGTTAGTAAATATATAAAACAGCGCGAATAAATTTTGTATCAAATACCTTGAAGTATCTCTCATCAAAACCATTGATTGTCACGTTCAGGTGCATACCAAAAATCTCGACTTCCAGAACATGTGGGACTGAACCCCACCAGTCTTCTGCCGCGCTGCAATCACCAAACATACACCTGAAATTGAAAAACTATTGCTGTATTTTGAACCCATTCTTCTGCTGTGTTGAATTTCACTTAAATATTGGTGACTCCATAGAAGGTCACTATTACTCCGTATTTCTTCTAATAGAAGAGCGCCGTTCTTTTTTTCGTCAACTTTTTTAGCTGCCATTCTATTGGAGGTGCCGTTCTATTGGAGTCAGGCGTTCTTTTTTTCACCAATATCTTTTACAAATTTTTCATTTGAACATGGTGTTTTCAATGTAACATGAAAAACATTTTAATTCAATTCAATCAATTTTATCAAGCATCACAATTCAATCAATTTTATCAAGCATCAATTCAAACAAAACCAAATGTGAAAACCACCCTAAATCATACTTCTGAACACCTTGGATGTTCTCACCATCAGCACCCATATTTTTAATATTTATGTGTTTTGGCACTCTTCCAACATAATTTCTACCTGCCATTCTATTGGCGGTACGTTCTATTGGAGGCTGTCATTCTATTGTTTTCGTGAGAGCAAAAACATGCCAAAACTTGCCATTCTATTGGAGGTGCCGTTCTATTGGAGGTATGCCGTTCTATTAGAAGACATATGGTATTTCACTCAAAAATTTGAACACTCCACTGAGAGGAAGTTTTTGTTCTCAGATGTAATGGAATTAGGTGTGGTTGGAGATTTTTTCAAAGCTTTTTTTAAATTAAGGTTTTTAAAAACAAACAGAAGGATAGAAACCATTTTTTAGATAAACATCAGCCAAAAGTTATAGTAAAAGTAACTCCCCTCAAATAACTCCCACTGTGTGATGTATGGCGGACTGCACGCTATGCATTTTTCTGAAGGAAACACTCCATCATTACGTCATCGTAAATAAGATGAAAATTGTTCCAGCAAAAAAAAGAAAAAAAGCGTTTCAGGAAAAAACATTCATCGCTTGTACGCGACTCCGTCTTTTTCTTTTCTTACTCTGAAAGTGCGGACATAAGTATTCTGCTCGCGCGTTAGCGACCAAGACATAGATAACTTTTGGGCGCATACTTCGCGGTCCGCCGAGTATATGCAGCATCCTACCATAGATTAAAGAAAAAAATTATTGTGATAGATTTCATAATGAATTATTCCATAGTAAAAACGAAATATTATGATGACAAACTAATGTATAATTTTTGGTTCATTATTCAGATGGGTTATGGTAGGTTTCCTTACTGAGTGTGATGTCTGCCGAGTATAGACAAAACTGTTACCAAACATCCTTGAATAAGTCCCCCCCTCGAATAACTCCCCCCTCTTTGTGAGCGTGAGGAAAAAATAACACCCCCGCCCCCGAATAACTCCCCCGATCGATGCCAAAATGCATCGTGTCATAAAAAAACTTTCGATGAAGCCAGACAGACAAAAGAGGCACGGTCTGATTCACCGAATGCAAATGCAGTGCAGCGTGCTATGATAGACAAAGAATGTTTTACCGACGGAAGGGACGTAAAATACGCTCTTATGTATGCAGTGTGTAGCTGTGTACATTGACATTCTGGCTTCGTGTAAATTCGTGTATTTGAACGATTTGGATGTGGACGAACAGTAATTTTAGTTGTGAATGGCAGAGTTGCGAAAGTGTATTTACACTTACCCGAAATACCCGGGTAAATGGGTATTTATATTTACACTTACACTTACACTTTTATAAAATACCCATACACTTTTTTTACACTTTCCTGGGCAAAATACCCGGGTACAGAAAGTGTATTTTCTTCTTTCAGACGGCTCTGTTTTATGCTTTTGAGAAAGCATAAGTACAAAAAATGCATTGAATGTAGAAAATATGGCAAATGTACAAACTAGCATTTGATCTACTACCTTTGATCAGTACTCATGGTATTCTAAAGTTTCATCACACTTTTGTAAAAAGGACAATATCAATGGAAATTCACCAGCTGGACACAAAATCAACTTTTGCATTGACATTTGCTGCATGTCCATCTTACATTTAAACAGTGTGTATCGCATTGCTTAATCAGTAAAATATCAACACTGAAAAAGTGCCATTACTAGGGAACTTCATACCACTACAGTAGTTGTTACAGTCTGAAATGTTTCATAAAACGCCATAAAATGTGAAATAATGCATGAAAATGATAAATCAATTGATCTAAAGGTGACAACAGCGGTGTTTTCTAATGCTCAACAGTGAGAGCTCTTTCTAAAAAAATTTTTTACACTTACACTTTTTTTTACACTTTATTAGGTATTTTTAAAATACCTTACACTTTTGGTATCCATACTCAAAATTTGGAAAGTGTATTTACACTTACACTTACACTTTCCAAAAATACCGGTATTTTAACAACTCTGGTGAATGGTTGAAATGTTAAGATGAATGCTTAATGAAGACGATTGATGAATTTTTTTCACCTGTTCACATAAATCAATTGGACGAATTTTTCTAAATACCGTATTACCTCGAAATACCTCCATGGGGGTTTATTATTACGCCAGCAAAATTTGAGGGGCGGTTAATTCGAGGGGGGGTGTTATTCGAGGGTTTTTTTTATTATTTCGTCAGAAATTTTCGTAAGGATCGCAGTAAATAGTAGGCATTTGCGTACCCAAAATAGGTAATAAATGTGTCCAAACAGGATAAATATATTTGGACATAAAAACGTAGATAGCTACACAAACTAATCTATGTGTAGCTGCAATGCAAATAAACAGTAATATACATCATGTGCATTGCGTACATGACGTATTTATTATGTACATGACGTACATCATTCCGAAGGGGGGGGGGGTATTTCGAGGGGGGGGGGTGTTTATTATTTCCCCAGCCCATTTTGAGGGGGGGGTTATTTCGAGGGGGGGGGGTTAATTCAAGGGGGGATAATTCGAGGTAATACGGTATTCTGACGAAAAAATAACTCTCCCCTCGAATAACATCCCCCTCGAATAACCCCCCCCCCCTCAAATAAGTCCCCCTCAAAAAATTCCGAGGAAAAAATAACTCCCCCGCGGACTTATTTGAGGATTTACGGTATGTGTTCCTTAAAACATGTATTCTTTTGCAGCTAATACTCACTAGCATTGATTGCATAGACTGAATTCTAGAATCTGTATTCTGACCTAAACATTAATAGAACAAATTTAACCATTCATATGTATTTACCTACCCAATAACTATTTGCGCTACCATGCATTTTAGAAACTTATTCTGATTCAAAAATAAATCCTCCCATCAAATAACCGCCCCATCGAAATACTTAGGTTTGATGAAGTAACTCCCTTGGGACTTATTCAAGGATATAAAGATGGTATGCTGAGTGTATTTTACTCTTGTGGAATTACATAAATAGATGTCAGGTGAGAATGTAAACTTTTTTACTTGTTAGTCAAGTAAATCTTGAATGGTTCAAAGTCATAATCTCTGTTTCCTGCAAATTGTGCCAGAATGTGCCGAGCCAGCCCCATTGATTGAAAATAATTCAGATCCCATGTTTCATACGCAGGTTCCCCAAACACCCCTGCTTGAGCACATCCTGCATACCAGAGTTGGAAAAACGTATTTACGTTTACCCGAAATACCCGGTTATTTGGGTATTTATACTTACGTTTACGTTTACGTTTTCCAAAAATACCATTACGTTTTGTTACGTTTTCCTCACCAAAATACCCGGGTACCGGGGAAAACGTAAAAAAACTTGTGATCATTCACACATGCACATGTTCAAATGGGCTGCACCACCTGCAGCCAAATATATTCTTGTGTTTTTGCATAAACGTAAATATTTAACATAAATGTAAAAAGTGACTGCACGCTTGCACTTACACATGGAATACTGGGTAGATATTCATAAATGTGTTCAAATGCTGAACACTTTTTGTTTGTTTGTGTAGCCTTGTCGTTATAATTTTTTTGTGATGAATTCTGACGACGCACTTGCAACAACCATGCAAAGCACACGTTTTGAAACTGGCAGGGCGAGTGCAAGCTCTGGTGCCAATCCCAGACTCTGTAAGATGCCCTGTAAAATGTAAAATTTCATGCAAATGTCAAATCTTATGTAAAATGCTCAGCAAAATGGCAAAGATTTGCCACCTTCCAGGGCATTTTGCATGACTTTAGACACTTTGCATGTCATTTGACATTTTCAAGGCATTTTACAGGGTCTGGGACTCCCCCAGAATCACCAGCATAGTTGGATTTCGCCACACTTAAAACAGAAAGTGGTGCAGATGGAGCGATTTACCCATCTAAAGGTACATTTCCAAAGCACAATGGCAAATACTGTGTGTAAGTAAAAATTTTACGTTTACGTTTCTTTTTACGTATTCCTTGGTATTTTAAAAATACCTTACGTTTTAGTATTTATACTTTTGATTTGGAAAAGGTATTTACGTTTACGTTTACGTTTTCCAAAAATACCAGTATTTGCACAACTCTGCTGCATACGCATAGTTGCATTGGTTGGTGAAAAAGCGCCTAGAGCGCCATGGCGCTTTTCCAGCCACCAGCGCCAAGCGCCAATAGCGCCAGAGAAAAATGGCACCAAACGCCAGAAGCGTCATGGCGTGAGCGCTGTTTTGCTTTGGCGCTAGCGTCAAGCGCCAGCGCCAGGCAATTTGTTGCTGGCGTCGAGTAAAAGTATCGTCAAGCGACAAAAGCACCATGGCGCTTTTCCTGGGCATGGCGCCAAGCACCAATGGCGCCACAGCAATCTAGCGTCAAGTTTCAATAGCGCCATGGCGCTTTTTGCTTTGGCGCTAGCGCCAGGCGGCAGTATTAATTTTTTAAGTGTTTTCCAAATCGACTTTTCGAATTTTGAATTTTTCCGGAAATAGTTTTTAATTTGATTGAAAATTATTTTTTTACTTGTCTTTCCTTATTTAATATGAATTAAACGCGCTCTTACGCGTTTCACAAATTGGTGAACCACATTCCTCATGCCCGGGAACGCGGTTCACACAAATGTCAACCGCGCTGCCAATCACGCAGCGCGTTACACTGATCATGTGAAACGCGCATGAACATTCATGCGCGTTTCATTTATAACTTGAACAGCGCAATGTGCATTACTTGAAACACGTGTGAACCGCGCTAAAGTAATCTGTAAATATTTTGTCCATGATAAATTGTAAAATGTTGAAATGTAAAATGAAAGTCTTTAATCAAGTCTTGAATGAAAATATTTAGTTTTTACTATGGAATTATTAGTTTCGAAATTAATCAAAAGATTTTATTCACAAGCTTATGGTAGATTTCTGTGCATACTTTGCTGCATGCCAAGTATTTATATTGAAGTGATGCCAGTGCCCATGGAGCTTGTGTGCATGCAGGGTGGCCCAAAACTGGTCCGTATAAATGTATCTTATGAATGAGTCAACTGGTGAGATAAGATTGTGTTGGCATTCACTTTTAGATGGTGAACATTTTACAGGATGGATCACATATCTTTTCACATTTTTTGTACATATATTTTTGGGGGGTTTCAGGAGGCACTCACAGACACTGTACAAATGTCATGCAGGAGTGAAATTTAACATTAGACACTACCAAAAAACTAAACTTAATCTGCACAAAAACACATGTTTAGAATATGTGAACCACTCTGTAAAATGTTGGTATTTTGATTGTGCCAATGGCTTTACCAGTTGGCCCACTGATAGTGTGGACTAGTATTTACATAATTTTGAGCAACTGACATAATTTTGAAGACTATTCAAAAATAAATAAAAATTGTTTTTGAATTTTTCTACTTTAACATCAAGTTTGAAAAAATGACCAAAAACTAATCTTTGTCAGTGTTGCATTTTGGGACACCATGTAAATATTTACAAGACCAGCCAACACATGGAGAAGATGGCATGTGGATCACAACACTTTTTTATCAGAGGATGGCCACAAAAGCATTCATAGTGCAATTTCACTAATATACTAATATTTCATGATGAAAAACTGTATAATTTTTTCTAGAACTTCTAGAACTTCTGAACCTCTGTTTTCCATCTCTAGTTTGTACATGTGTCAGGCCAAAATAGCAGCGCGGTTCACATATAACTTGAACCGCGCTGGAGTTATGGCCAGCGCGTTTCACATTACTTGAACTGCGCTGCACCAAATGCATCAGCGCAGTTCACAATCGGGCGTTAAACGCGCTAGCGCTCACCAGCGCAGTTCACGACGCATGTGAACAGCGCTGGGTTTAAGATGGCGCATTTCACATTTTCATGTGAAACACATAGAATGAAACGCGCTGGAACCCCAACGCGTTTCACCAACGGACAGCCTGTATGCGACACCCGACATTGCCCCCCCCCCCCCGCTGACAGCACAATGAGTTCTCAAGGTTCAAATGAGTTTTCAACATATTTATCACTTTTTAAGTGAAAATGTGAAAAGTAAAGTGACTTGTCATTTGAATTTTTACTTTTTTCACTTGAAAAAAGTGATAAATATGTTTAAAACTGAAAACACAAGTGATTTGTCATTTGACTTTTCACTTTTTACACTTGAAAAAGTGATAAAGATGTTCAAAACTGAAAAGTCAAATGACAAGTCACTTTACTTTTCACTTTTTTCACTTGAAAAAGTGCTATATATGTTGAAAACTCATTTGACTTGTCATTTTATTTATCACTTTTTCCAGTGAAAAAGTGAAAAGTCAAATGACAAGTCACTTTACTTTCACATTTTCACTTGAAAAAATTGATAAATATCTTGAAAGCTTATTTGAGCCTTGAGAACTCATTGTGCTGTAGGGGGGTAATGTTGGGGTGTCACATAGGCCCGTTTTGCACATAGTATCAGTTATGTGCGAAATGGGCATATGTGCGGCTCGGATTTCATCCGTGTGCGAAATGGGCGTATGTGCGAAACGGGTTGATGTGCAGAACAGTGCACCCTCATCACCACGAGTACCATCAAAAATACCATTGAATTATGTTGACTTCTGGCCAGGGTTGGCAAAATCTCAGAAAAGAATAAAAATAAAATAAAAATAAAATGGAAAATTGAAGAATAAAATAAAATAAAATAAAATGGAAAATTTCAAAATAAAAATAAAAATTGTATAAAAATTCGAATTTTTGTAAAAATTTTGTAAAATTGTATACAATTCATATTTTTGTGAAATTTGTATAAAAATTCATATTTTTTGTAAAAAATTTTTCTGTTGTTTATAGTTCAACCTGTTCATTCGCGGAGCTGGGGCAGTCCCAAGCCATGTAAAGTGTCAAAATGTCATGTGAAATGGAATGGAAAGTGTCAATTTTCATGAAAATGTTAAGTAAAGTGTCAATTGTCATGACAAATATAAATTAAAGTGGAAACTGTAAAGCAAATTGTATCCAAATCTTATCTTTTGTATCCAAATCTTGTTGTTTTTGTAACCAAATCTTATGTGAACATTTGGAAACAAAAACATAAGATTTGAATACCAAAATATAAGGTTTGGATACCAAAACATAAGATTCAGATACACAATTTTCACTCTGCATGACATTTGTCATGACAATTATACTTTGCTTGACATTTGAGATGCCAATTGACTCTTTACTACATTTGTCATGACAATTGACACTTTGCATGATGTTTTACAAATGCGCCCAGCACACTCCAGTAATCCTTCTACTGAAAATGCAAACCATTCTTATCGATAATTGTAACTTAACACTTGCAACTAGCTAACAATACATACTGCATGCAACTTTTGCAAAGTAATGGAAAAATTTGTCACACGTTTTTCATGTTTAGGTCTAATTATCAAATTTTTCTGACCTTGCATGCAAGATTCTGATTTTTTGTAAAATTTCTGTAAATTTTTTGTAAAATTTTTGTAAAATGGTCCATTTTATTATTTTTTTATTATTTCGGAATAAAATAAAATAAAATAAAATGAAACAAGAATAAAATACAAATAAAATACATTTTTATACAATTTTTATACAATTTGTATACAAATGATTTTTATAAAACCAACCCTGCTTCTGGCCCAAATTTCAAAAGAAAGGCAGGCGTGCCTGACACGCCCACATGACACCAGAGTTGTGAAAGCATATTTACGCTTACCCGCAATACCCGGGTAAATGGGTATTTATACTTACGCTTATGCTTTCGTAAAATACCCATACGCTTTTTTACGCTTTCCCGGCCGAATTACCCAGGTACTAAAAGAGTAAAAAACGTCTCACTCGGTCCAGTTTCATGCTCTAAAAAAAGTGTAAAACAACAAAAAAGGAAATGAACGAAAACGAGTACAAAAAACTGACTGCATGTGTGCAGTATCACACTAAAAACAGCAGCAAATGTACACAATTCTGTTGAAATACAAATGTCTCGTTACTCTTGCCTAGCAATATCGTAGCTTCAGATTAGGAATTTTGGGGCTGAAAATGGATTGCGAAAACTGTCGCTGAGAGCTTTATTTTGAAACAGTTCACTGAACAAAAACAGACAGAATCCGGGGTTGCATTACCTTTGCCGTCACTGTATGTGAGTATATATTCACCTGGTATGCATATGTACTTGATTGTGAATGCATGCAGAAACTTAATGTATAATAATAAGTATGCAACTGTGTACTAATTTAATGTGAAAATATGAATGACAATGGTGTATAAATTCATCTAATAGTGAAAGGAAGGGTGTTTTCTGACGCAAGAGCACTTTCTAAAAGAAATTTACGCTTACGCTTTATTTTACGCTTTCCTAGGTATTTATAAAAATACCTTACGCTTACAGTATCCATACTCAAAATTTGGAAAGTGTGTTTACGCTTACGCTTACGCATTCCAAAAATACCTGTATTTTAACAACTCTGCATGACACGCCTAACAAATCCAAATAAATCCATAAACCGTATTACCTCGAATTATCCCCCCTTGAATTAACCCCCCTCGAATTAACCCCCCTCAAAATGGGCGGAGGGGAATAATCGAACCCGCTCGTATTTTGGGTGAGCATAAATACACTTTCGCAACTCTGGAGAGAGAAGTAAAATGAGAAGTAGAAAGTTGAAGAAAACTAAACTTTTTACTTCTCATTTCACTTTGCGTCCTTCTAAAATGTGTTTTATGTCTCTACTGGAAGTGACCCAAGTGAATCAGGAAGTATGAAAAAACAAATCAATATGCTAGCCAAAAATTCAAAACTGAAAACTTACCATTGGTGAATGCGCCAAATGCGGCTAATAGTAGCAGGATGCAAGTGTGAACAGCCATAATTGGTTGATAAGATAGACCGAATATTTGTCAGAGAGATGGCCATCGTGCACCTACTACCCAGTAAAGTGAAAAATACTGGACAGAGTTTCAAATGTTCCATCAGTGGGTTTGAAACATGGAATGTTTAAGCTTGTGTCTGTTTGTTTCCTTAAACTCTACGTTGTCCTAATACTCAAGGTTGGCAAAATTTCAGAAAAAAATGTTAATAAAATGGGTAAATTGAAAATCAATTATAAAACGGTATAAAAAGTTAAATATTTGTAAAATTGAATAAAAATTCATATTTTACATAAATATCTATAAAAATTCATATTTTTGTAAAATTGTAAAACTGTACCAGTGAAATATTCTCTTGTCCTAAGGCTTCTACTTGTCAACTTCTCTAATTGGCACCTGGGGCCAGTTCCGCACGTGGAGAAATGAAAAGTAAAACAGCGAAAACGAAGTGAAATGGCAAAAGCGAAGTGAATTGAGAAGTAAAATGGCAAACGCGTAGTGGAATTACCTACTTATTATTTTTATTGTATTACTTGTTCTTTATTATTTTCCCATTTTACCATAGTTGTTAAAACGTATTTACATTTACTCAAAAAGTACATACCTATACTCGAGTACTGAGTAAATACGTTTACGTATACTTTGAAAAAAGCACCTACCTATACTCGCTTTTACATATACTTTTTGAAAGTACTCGAATACAGAAAACGTATTTCAGCTTTTGTTATAGGCTTTTTCAAGGGATAGATAGGAAAAAGGAAGGAAAAAGCGAAAAATAGAGAGAAAAAACTCGAAAAATAGCTTAAATTGGCAAATAGCACCATTAGCTAGTGAATTTGAAGGTTAAAATGGTCAAAAAAGTATGAAAATTAGCGATTTGAGGTAAAAATTGGGGTAAAATTCCTCAAAAATACCCACTTTTACATTTTCTGGGCGGAAAAGTATTTTATTCATGTTTACTCATGAGTAAAAGTAAAAAATTCTACTTTACGTTTTCTGTACTCAGGGTGTGAGTAAAAAATAAACACTTTATGTTCACATATACTTTGAAAAAAGTTCAGTACTTTGAACAACTCTGCATTTTACTTTCCACTTCTCCACTTGCGGAACTGGCACATGGTTATTGCTTTCATTATATTTATGTACTCCTGATATTTCTTCAAAGTACCTAACGTAAATCCTCGAATAAGTCCCCCCCTTTGAAACCCCCCCCCCTCGAATAAGTCCCCCCTCAAAAAATTCGGAGTAAAAAATAACTCCCGGGGACTTATTCGAGGATTTACGGTATTCTCTTTCCAAACGCCCGCTGTTTTCCTCATCCCGATCCCAGTCTCGTTTCTGAGACCCCAATCCGATTTGGGTCCCGAAAAATGAAAAAAAAACAATCCCGATCCCGGTCCCGAAAAGTTGATCCCATATGAATCCTATCACGAGGAAAGTGACAATTACGCGTTTGCATGAAAAACTTGTGAACACGTGGAGCTATCGCAGCGCAGCCAAATTGTTTGGAAACATTTCCTATCTAGGTGTTCAGTTCTCATGTTCAAATAACTTTTGATATTCATCCGACTACTCAGTGTCACGTTTAAAAAAATCTAAAGTGTCCGTCTATCTCGCACAAACACCAGTAAGCGTGACGATGGCAATTTTCGAATTTTTTTCCTTAAAATGTTCGATTTTTCTAGAAAAACATGAATTTTAAGTGTTTTTTCAGTGGTGAAAATTTCGAAAACTCCAGAAAATTCGAAAATTCGAAAATGTTTAGTTTATTCAGCGTGAGTATCGCGAAGCACACAGGTCACTCTCAGATTAAAAAGTGCAAAAAATGCCAGATCAAGTGACAAGAAAAGTTCCAAAGACCAGAAATTAGGCATTCATCAAAGTCGAAACTCCGCCCAGTGCAGGGCATTTGAAACTCTGTACCTTCAGTAATCTGTTCCTCCAAGGCAGTAGCTGCTCGATGGTGTACCCGATGGATCTAGGTATCTACCTATTTAGGCCGAATTTCTGTCCGATCTATGGTTAGGTTTTGATCTGGGGAGGTTCAAGTGTCAATATTTTCCAATCTGCGGCACCATTTTATACTCAGCCGATTCTCTTACCCAACTATTTTTATCATTCGTGCGTTTTTTGGTGTTTTTGAAAACGACGGCACGCATCACAAAAATTTTATAATTACCAACTACACCCACGCGTTCCGCGTGTATAATTTAATCCTAATATTTACTAATATAGGTACCCGGGGTCTTGTTTGACCAGTTCCACAGGTGCATCGAATGGCACCAAAACCGTCGAATACTATTTCCTCTGAAATGGCGACTGAAATCGGACTGAAATTACAAATGGTGAGTTGAGAGTAAAGTAAAAGTTTAAGAGAATAGTTAAAATTTAAGATTTGAGTTAAATGTTAAGAGTTGAGTTTAAGGTTAAGATTTGAGTTAAAGGTTAAAAGGTGAGTTAAAAGTTGAGTTAAGAGTTGAGAGTTAAGAGACAAGTGGAAAATGATGGTAAAATAAAAAATAAATAAAAATGTGAAATTGGTATCAATACAGCTGTTCGCTGGCATGGTGCCAATTTGGAATGCACCACATTTGAAAATAATGTAAACTGGTGGCAAATATAAATGGAAAATCAGGTACCTCATTTTTCATAACTATCTCACAGGGAAACGTGTAGCCCAATATGGCTGCCATTTGATGTGGGGCTGCCCACAACATTTGCCTACATATATGCCAAGTGGCACCCCCTGGCACCCCCCTGTTCTGCTGCTACAGATTGATGAATGTTTTTTTCCAATTTTTTTCCTGGCAAATATAAATGGGAATTTTCAAAAAAACACACAAAATACAACTGCAGTAAAGTGCACAACTGATTTTTTTGTGTGCTGCCAACACAAGCAATGAATGCACTTGTGTTGGGTCCTTTTCAAATAAAATAAAAATTACTTATGGCTTTCCCACAGCCATATTTTGACTGCTGGTAAGTTGGGAGTATAATTTGGCACCTGGTCCACTCACACCCACAAAACTTGCCCCCAGCAAGCAGGCATGGACCACAAAAACATGACAACAATGATTTTAAACTTTGTGATTATCAAAATTGTAGTTGTGATTGGAAAACTGTGATTTTCAATTTTCTGGGCATGACCTCTTCATTTGTTTATCCCAGTCACACTAGATACAGGGCACATTGCCCATTGGCCCCTATAGGTTTTTATCAAATAATTAGTGTCCACATTGGATGGGCACAAGTATTTTGTCATTTGCGTCAAGACACTGCAGGCTCCAGACACGCTGTCAGGCGAGTGCCCCCTCTTCGCAGGGCCATTTTTATCATTAGCTATAAAAAATACGTGAATGCAAAAATGGAGCCCAGGAGCAGACATATGTTGCCCCTGACACCAAACAAGCCAATTCTGGCTCCATGAATAGCTTGGGATAGTGGATTGTTCACTTTTTCAAACCTAAGTTTTTCTCCAAAAAGAATTTCATGTTTGATCAACAACGCCACCATTGTGTGGGGCTTCTGGGGGTTCTGACTGGGTAGAAAAGTTGCACATAATTACAATCTACCAATGTCAAAAACACTTTTTGGTCTCAAATGTCCAGAAAAAAATTGATCAATAATTTTTGTTTCATCAGGAACAAAAATTTGTATGGAATTCCCATTTATATTTGCCAGAAAAAAACATGAAAAAAAATTTTCTGCATCAAGGCTGGCCTGAGGGAGGTCTCCCCTAGGGTATATATAGTAAATATTTGGGGGCACCCTCACACAAGATGAAAGCCTAACAGCTTGCATGTGCGATTTGTAAAAAAACAATCAGGTGATTTTCCCATTTATATTTTCCACCAGTTTATACAAAAAAATTATCGCTAAAAAAAAATCGCGGAACGGTGTTGCAAACAACGCTCTCAAGATCCAAATTCAATTTTTTTGCATTTTTTTAATTTTTTTACATTTCCCCCATTTGTCTTTTAAATCAACTTTTAACTCCGAGAGTGCGTCACTTCACATCAAGCCCAGGTGCATCACATCTAATCAAGAACTGCCCCACTTCATATCAAAACCTAATCAAGCATTTCTGCCTCACTCCAAATCAAGTACTACCTCATTTCTCATCAAAAATGGCTCACTTCACATCAAAACTTTTAATTGAGGTTCTAATCAAATTCTGTATCACTTCACTTCACTTCTTTCTTCTCTTCCCACAATATTTCTTGTGAATTTTTCTGCTGTATGGATTGTGCTTACTACATCACAAGTTTAAAAATTCATCTGATCAAAGTGGCTGGTCAAAAAAGCTGCAGACTGCACCTTGCAATTCACCTGTTGCAATGAAATATCATATATTCCTTGTAGGACCGGAGGATCGATTTGAACTGGAACTATGCTGGAAAAGTTGAACATAAATACCTATTTGCATACCGTATTACCCCGAAATACCCCCATGGGGGTTTATTATTATGCCAGCAAATTTTGAGGGGGTTAATTCGAGGGGGATCTATTCTTTTGCCTGAAATCTTTTGAAATTCCACATGCAAACGTACAAAAATCTAACAACGTTGACAGAGATGTAAATATAACTGTTTATAGACATATATGAGTGTATATACCTATTTACTTATAAGTCCGGTCCAAGTGTGTACAACTCATTAGTTCCAACGTGTGTTCTGCATTACATAGATCATAAACTGCGGTATTTGTAATGTACATTCCCTTTGAACTCAATTTGGGTGGGAGTATTTCGAGGAGGGGGGGGGGGGTAATATTTGCCCAGCTCGCTCAGACACGTGGGTATTCCGAGGGGGGGGGGAGTTAATTCAAGGGGGAGGAAAGGATCCGAGGTAGTACGGTCTAAAAATAACTCCTTATCAGTTTCAACAAAAAATGCATTCGAAGGACAATTTATTAATATTGAGTCCCACACAGTGGTGTCCTATGTCAAGCTTCGAATACTGGGCACAGGCTTATAGCACCTACAACACAAAAAAGCCTAAAACTGATACGGGCACACTCAAGGAAAACGGTGCAATTGAAGAGTTTCATTCCAACTTGTGCAATTGTACAAATTTCGATTTTTCATGGCAATATTTCAATGTTCTGCCCTTTTTTGGTCAGGGGCCAGATTTAATTCTCCCTACAGATTTGTAGGGTAGGGCGTACGCCCGATAGATTTTTTTAATTTCAGCCGCATCGACGCACATGCACCGAGAGCAAGGCGGAAACCATCCCTTAAGGTCGCCGATATTGCAATATGACGTGCATCGCTTCGATTTTGGGCCGGAAATCACTATTTCGTCATTTCTTGGCCGTCTGCCAATTCGCTTTTTATTTTATTTTGTCGGGCGGGTTACTCGCATAAGTCGCGCTTTTGTACGCTCGTGCATGCATTTCTTTCTTGTCGCTGCCCTCATGGTTTCGGTTGCAGACAGTGAACACTAAAAAAGTGACCACCTGACTTCACAAAAGCGCGGCCTATGCGAGTAACCCGCCCGACAAAATAAAATAAAAAACGAAATGGCCGACGGCCAAGAAATGACGAAATCATGATTTCCATGCCAAAATCGAAGCAATATACGTCATATTGCAATATCGGCGACGTTAAGATCTGGTTTCGTATATTTTACAAACCGCCTTGCTTTCGGTGCATGTGCGTCGATGCGGCTGAACTTTAAAAAATCTGTCGGGCGTACGCCCTACCCTACAAATCTGTAGGGAGAATTAAATCTGGCCCCAGGGGTTGTCAGGGATATCTGTACCATGCGGCCTCGTCAACGTTAAAAACTGTTGAGAATGAAGTTGAAGGGTTAAAAATATTTTGGTGTGTGCGATATACAGTATATGTCGACGAAGTATGTATGTTTATGTCACGAAGTATATGTTTATACCACAATAAATGTATGGTGTTTGTTGTACGCGTCAGCAAGCTTTCAATTTGAATCGGAACCAGTTGATATTTGGTGGCGTTGTCAACTGGTGTGTGCCTAGGGCTAAACTAAAGAGTTTCTGTGTTTGAAATATGTGTTTTTGCCACCCATGCTCATTATATATATTCTAGTCATCCAGACTTAGCACACGGTAGATCACATGTTTAATGTCCAAAAAGTCAAGACTGTCAGTTGAAATTAATCAGTTGTTTTCGATGTGCGGAGAATCACAAGGGCCGTTTTTTGTCTGGTTCAAATAGGGTGGCTTTTGATTGCATCAGTTTCACCTGTCAATGAAATCTGGCAACGCTTCATCGACGGGTGAATGTTATTTCTGTGTTGGATGTGCCGTAGGAACACTTCAATGTGAATCTACGCGTCCACGTCATACCCTAATGACAAGCACTGGTATACCGTATTTCCTCGAAATACCCCCCGGGGGTAACGATGGCAAAAAAAGATTCGAAAATTCGAAAATATTTTCGAATTTTCGAATTTTTTCATAATTTTCGAATTTTTATTCCACCCCTGGAAAAAACACTTAAAAATCGATTTATTTTTTTAAAAATTCGAAAATTCGAAAATTCAAAAATTCGAAAATAGTTTTCGAATTTTTCAGGGAATTCAAGGTGACAAAAAGCTATCTTAAGTTCAGCGTACTAAATAAAGCAACAATTGATATGCGGTGGGTCTGAAATTGTCTAATGTAACGAGAAAAAAACATTTAAAAAACATTGAAATGGCATCCGCGGCGGCAGCGGCGGACTCCATCTATTTAGGAATACAGGGAGCCGCCCAAACAATTAGAACCGCGACGCTCTACTTCCGTGGATAGAGACTACGGTCCATCAAAAAAATCGCTCGCGGGTCTTCCGAGGGGCAGTCGCACAAACGTTTTTTGGAAGGCATTCTGCCCCAGTGAAAATGGTGCTAACTGATCCACATAAATGTTTCTACCATTTGTCATGTTAAAGTGAAGTGAAATTGTCATGTCATGCATGCTTCACTTACAGTGAAATTAAGGTTAAAATGGGGCTCAAAGCATGAAAACAGTCCAAATACCGTGTTTTAAGCTTCAAATTCAATGTTATCCTAAAAAAATTCGAAAATTGCCAAAAAAGATTCGAAAATTCGAAAATTCGAAAATTAAATTCGAAATTCGAAAATTAATTTGGGAAAAAATTCGAAAATTCGAAAATTCATTTTAGAAAAAACACTTAAAAATTTAAATACTTTTTTCTGGGAGGTTTGCCATCGTTACCCGGGGGGTGATTGTTTCATAGTGGTCTCGAGGTGGGGGGGGGGGTAGAACGAGGGGGGTATTTCGAGGAAATACGGTAGTCTTCAAGGGGGCAGCGCTGCGTGAAGCCCCAGCCACAGCCATCTTCTCCTATTTGTATTTGAGCAAATACGGTAGACATGAAAGTAGCATTGGCCACAGTCGTTTTCGCTCATGGTCATCTCTTCTATTTATTGTGAGTCGTGTCAGATTTTACCCCTACACAGTCTAGTTGACAATGACGGCGGGTGTCAGCTGGGGCGATTGGTTTCCATTCTGATTTTAGTCAATGGGTCGCCAAACAATGTTCAAATGCACATACCAATAATACCATAAATGAGGAGTTTGATTCCGAAACCCGTTAAGTGCAAAAGTGAAAAAAATGAGTTAAGTGCGGATCTGATATATATTTTCATTTTTCTTCATGATAAAAAAAATCACCTCAATATCTCATACCGTTCCCGGCAGTCTCAGACCCTGTAAAATGTCCTGCAAGATGTCAAATGTCATGCCAAGGGTTCTAAAGTCATGGAAAATGCCCTGAAAAATTGCAAATGTTCGTCATTTCCCAGGGCATTCAAATGACTTTTGACACTTTTGTTTGCTGCGTATGGTGCGGCGTGTGAACGAAAGTTAAACGCGTAAATGTGTAACCGTTCAGAATTTTTTTAAACGTTTTTACTAGTACCGCCGGCTATTCTGGTCAGGAATACATAACAATACACGTAATGGTATTTTCTAAATACGTAAATAAAAACGTAAATATAAATACCAAAATACCCGGGTATTTCGGGTAAACGTAAATCCGTTTTTGCAATACTGGTTAGTGGACAGCAGAGTTGTTCAAAGTACCGAACTTTTTTCAAAGTATACATAAACAAAAAGTATTTATTTTTTACTCCCCCCTGAGTACAGAAAACGTAAGGTAATTTTTTTACTGTTACTCATGAGTAAACATACTTTTTCCCCGGGTAAACATAAATGTGAGTATTTTCAAAAAAAGCCACCCCAATCTTCGCTCAAAACTACCATTTTTTTAAACTTTTTTAACTTTTTAACTTTTAAGTTTTAAGCATTTTTTTAGCAATGCTTGTGCTCATATATCCACTTTCAACTATTTTCCACAGTTTTCCACATATTTGTTTCCTTTTTCCTTTCTATGCCTTCACAAAAATCACCATCAAAGAATATCTGAAATGCGTTTTCTGTACTCAAGTACTTTGAAAAAGTATACATAAAACTTAAATGTATTTACTCTGTACTCGAGTATACGTAATTATCGAGTAAAAGTAAATATGTATTAACAACTAGGGTGTCAAATTTCCGTTGTCAAATAAAATGGTCGCTCGGGCGCCCAGGCCCACTGGCCCGCAGGCCGCCACCGCCGTGTCACCACGCTTTTCAAAAATAGGTGACGACTGGCGTTCAGATATGAACTCTGTCTTTTTTGTTGAAAGTCTAGAGCATCCTGGGCACTTTTTCAAACTTATTTACAGCCAGAATCAGGAAGTCAGGAAGTGACTATTAAATACCACTGCGTTTTGTGTAGAAGTATTGATGCATCCCATATACCGACTATTCATGTTTGGTGTGTTCACCTATTGTTTCTCAACATTTATTGTCAATATTTATACCATATTTATATATTACTAGCAGGATTCTCTCCGACCTTCGGTCGGGTTTTGTGGTTCTCTACAATTAATACCATTGGAGGAAATATGATAGTTTAGTTAAGTTTGCCCACATGCTAGGCATGTGTTTTGAAATGTGGTATGTAATGTACCAACAATAACAAGACCAATACCAAAGATGCAATGTTTTGGAATGGATTTTTGTAAACTTCTGTAAAATGGTTGGGCATGAAACTCAGTAGTAAAATGTGGACAGTTTGCGATTTGGTATGATGGTGTGCAGTGTGCATTCTGTGTGGTATAGGGTTTGTGATATGATAGTGTGGTTTTTGCAAGGTGTTAAACTTTGTTGTTATCTTAAATTGGTTACATTTCTGCTTTGCTGTTCTTTTTGTGTTTGTAAATCCTTGTGGTATTAATTGTAGAGAACCACAAAACCCAACTGAAGGTTGGAGAGAATCCTGCTATAGGTACCCACTACTCAGAGGCTTGCAAAAACTGACACCCCAGTGGGGACCCCCCTCCAAATGGCATCCCCTGGGGAACCCCCCAAAAGTGGCACCCCCTGGGAACCACCCAAGAATGGGACCCCCTAGGGCCCCACAAATATGGCACCCCCAGAGGACCACCAAAAAATGGCACCCCTTAGGGACCCCCCAAAAATGGCACCCTCTAGGGACCACCCAAAAATGTCACCCCCTGGGGACCCCCAAAACATGGCACCCCTAGGAACCCCCACAAAAATGGCACCCCCTGGGGACCCACCCAAAGTTGGCTCCCCCTGGGGACTCTCCAAAAAAACCCCCTATGGACCTCCCCCCCGCCAAAAAAATATAGCACCCCCCTGAGGGCCACCAAAAAATGGCACCCCTGGGGACCACCCAAAAAATGGCATCCCATGGGGACCCCCTTGAAATGGCACCCCCATATGTACCTCCAAAAAATGGCACCCCCTGGAGACCCCCCAAAAATGGCACCCCATGGGGACCCCCTCTAAATTCTGTAAACACAGCCCCTAGTTTGGAAACTCCTGTAAACTCAGCCCCTAATTTGGAAACTCCTATAAACTCAGCCCCTAACTTGCAAACTCCCATAAACTCAGCCCCTAACTTGCAAACTCCCATAAACTCAGCCCCTAATTTGTAAGCTCCCATAAACTCAGCCTCTAATTTGAAAACTCCCACAAACTCAGCCCCTAATTTGGAAACTCCCATAAACTCAACCCATCACTTGGAAACTGCTGTAAACTCAGCCCTAATTTGGAAACTCCCATAAACTCAGCCATTAATTGAGAAACTCCCATAAACTCAGCCCCTAATTTGGAAACTCCCATAAACTCAGCCCCTAATTTGGAAACTCCCATAAACTCAGCCCCTAATTTGGAAACTCCCATAAACTCAGTCCCTAATTTGGAAACTCCTGTAAACTCATTTTCAGGTTTATGGTAATGTAGTGTAAAAATGGAATGAATATTTCAAATAATCGCTATCATCAATCCACAAATGCATCAATTCACAATTTTAAATTTTTTTGCCCCAGGGGTTAGACTTAAAGGTTATGGTAATGTAGAGTAGAAATGGAGTGCACATCTCAAATCACTGCACTAAAAAACCCACAAATGCATCATTTCACAAATTGAAAGTTTTTGGGCCCAGGGGTTCATTATCAGGGTTTTAGTAATGTGGTGTAAAAATAGAGTGTATATTTGAAATCGCTACAATCAGAAACCCACAAACACATCATTTTATGATTTGAAAATTTTTAGCCCTGGGGGTTCATTTTCAGGGTTATGGTAATGTAGTGTCAAAATGAAGTGCATATTTCAAATCAAGGCAATCAAAAAGCCACAAATGCATCATTTCACAATTTCTAATTTATTAGCCCCAGGGGTTCAATTTAAGGCTTACAGTAATGTAGAGTTGAAATTGAGTCATTTCAAATCAGTGTAACTAGAAACCTGCAAAATGCATCATTTCACTATTTGAAATTTTTGGGTCTAGGGGTTCAATTTCAGGGTTTTAGTTATTTAGTGTCAAAATGGAGTGCATATTTGAAATCGCTACAATCAGAAACCCACAAATGCATCATTTTATAATTTGAAAGTTTTTGGCCCAGGGGGTTCATTTTTAGGGTTATGGTAATGTAGTGTCAAAATGAAGTGCATATTTCAAATGAGTGCAATCAGAAATGAGTGCAATCAGAAACCCGAAAATGAATGATTTCACAAATTGAAAGTTTTTGGCTCCAGAGGTTCATTTTCAGGGTTATGGTTATGTAGTTTTCAGGGTTATGTAGTGTCAAAATGGAGTGCATATTTCAAATCAGTGCAATTAAAAACCCACATTGAATCATTTCACAATTTCTAATTTTTTAAGCCCTGGGCATATTTGAAATCGCTACACTCAGAAACCCACAAATCCATCATTTTCTGATTTGAAAGTTTTTGGCCCAGGGGGTTCATTTTTAGGGTTATGGTAATGTTGTGTCAAAATGAAGTGCATATTTCAAATTAGTGCTATAAGAAACACAAAAATGCATCATTTCTCAAATTGAAAGTATTTGGCCCCATGGGTTCATTTTTAGGGTTATGGTAATGTAGTGTCAAAATGGAGTGCATATATCAAATCAGTGCAATCAGAAACCCAAAAATGAATGATTTCACAAATTTAAAGTTTTTGGTTCCAGAGGTTCATTTTCAGGGTTATGGTTATGTAGTTTTCAGGGTTATGTAGTGTCAAAATGGAGTGCATATTTCAAATCAGTGCAATTAGAAACCCACATTGAAGTATTTCACAATTTCTAATTTTTCAAGCCCTGGGCATATTTGAAATCGCTACACTCAGAAACCCACAAATCCATCATTTTATGATTTGAAAGTTTTTGGCCCAGGGGGTTCATTTTTAGGGTTATAGTAATGTAGTGTCAAAATGAAGTGCATATTTCAAATGAGTGCTATCAGAAACCCGAAAATGCATCCTTTCTCAAATTGAAAGTATTTGGCCCCAGTGGTTAATTTTCAGAGTTATGGTAATGTAGTGTCAAAATGGAGTGCATTATATATCAAATCAGTGCAATTAGAAACCCACAATGCATCATTTAACAATTCGAAAGTTTTGGCCCCAGGGGTTCAATTTCAGGGTTATGGTAATGTACTGTCAGAATGGAGTGCATATTTCAAATCATTGTAATCAGTAACCCACAAATGCATCATATCACAATTTATATTTTTTAGCTCCGGGGGCCTCACTTAAGGATTATGGTAATGTTATTGTTAACTCCCATAAACTCAGCCCCTAATTTCGCAAACACCCATCAACTCAACTCCCATAAACTCAGCCTCTAATTTGTAAACTTGTGTCAACAGCCCCTTATTTTGAAACTTCTGTCAACTCAACCCTAATTTATAAACACCCATCAACTCAACCCTGAATTGTAAACTCAGCCCCTAAAAACTCAAGTCAACCCCCTATACATGTGCAATTGCATTCTTGGGAAGCAACTTTGCCATCTACTCACCCTGTTTGTCAAGATTGTAACGTGTTTGTAAAGGGCATTTTGTACTAATAAATAGTGACTGCATTGTGTGCAAAAACACACACGAATCGGGCAAAAATGAGGCTGTGATTGTGCCTCCTATCTTTTGCATTGGCTATACTTTGCACGCAGTTCTCTCACAAATATATATGTTCTAATATGTAAAATACACTGACGATAACTTTCTCACTTAATTTGTTGTTTACATTTTATTTTTATTTATGTATGGCATGGGAAGTAAAGCGTCTGGATAGCATTTGAAGTGTGCAAAAAATGAGTGTGAAACAAAAACGATTTGGCATTTGAACTGTAGCACTACAGCATATTTAGCGATGCAGGATGGCATTTGAAGTGAAGCATTTGTTGAAGATGAGAGGATTTCATGCTGGTATTTGAAGTGAAGCTAATTGTCATTTGAATTCAGTGAAGCTTTTTGGTAGCATTTGAAACAACTAGCATTTGAAGTGGTCTGGCCTCAGTTCCACTCCGTTCTTCCCTTTGTTTCTTCCTGCGGCCAATTTCGCACTCGCGTTTTCCATTTCTCTGTCAATTTTAGTGATGGAATAGCGCCATGGCGCTGGCGCCATTTGAGGTATATCGGGGATGATGGCTTGGTCGAGAGCTTTCTTGCTGTTGTTCATTCGTAACACCTCTCGAATGCTCTACATATACTCAATAAATATTCTCAAAAGGAAAAAACAACCACACATCAAACATCACAGAAAACTACATCTCACATCCGACAGGGCGCCGCGCCATGGCGCCCTTTTTCTGTGGCGCCTGGCGCCCACATTTTGGAAGGCGCCATGGCGCCCTTGGTGCTTGGCACTTTTTTTTCCGTGGCGCCCTTGGCACCTGGCGCCCACTTAGCGAATGGCGCCTGTCACCCTTTTTTCTGGCGCTTTTCCATCACTTAAATTTAATGGGGGTAAACTAACCTGTGTCTTATGACTGCGGCACGCCTCGCAGCATTTACTCAACATAAACGCTGAATTATTAGCGGCGCACCGGCCCTCGCTCGCCCAGCAGTTGCACATGACGTGGCGTCAAGGCATGGGGCTGCAAATTCACACATTTTTGAGGTTTATTTAAGGTGTAAAATTTTACGTCAATCCCATTTGAACCCTAGAATGAAAAGGTGTGATAATTAGTGATTTTGGGCAAAATTCAGGCAAAATCTATCAAAAATCACTCCAGATACCTAGCTAGATCGCTGGCCGATTCGAGCGAGGGGGGGGGAGGGTTCAGGGGAATGAAGCCAAGAATTGTGCCACCAGGGGGCAGTCCCAAGCCCTGAAAGTGTAAAGTGTCAAATGTAAAGTCAAATGCAAAGTAGTGTCAATAAAACAAAAAAAGAAAAGATTTTATGACTGAAATTTGCATGACAGATTGACAGTTTACTTTGCATTTGACTTTACATTTGATACTTTACTTCACACTTTACAGGGCTTGGGACTGGCCCCTTGATAACCAAATAGCTGGGCGGATTGAAGTGGGTTACCCGGACCCCTACCCGGAAAACCAACCTAAAGGCTCGTCATTTTGTCGTTGTGCTCTGTGTGCCTGTGCGCCCACGGCGACAAGGACCAGCTGCAGCAGCGCGATGCCCTTGCGCGCGTCCGCGCTGCTCTGCTGCCCGCTCGTTATTGCTGCTCGCACTTGTTTAAAAATACTGATCTGGTGGCATTTTGCCGCGTTTTTATTGAAAGCTTTCTGGGATGGGATGTTCTAATCATTGTGTTTTCGGAGATATGTTTTGTGGTCACGATTGTGGGAAATCAATGCCTTGCGTTGCGATTAAATGCTTGCGCTTTTTGTAAATGTTTTAAAGAATGTTTGAGAAAACTCTTGTGGCAGTCTCAGACGCTGTAAAACGCCCTGTAAAATGTAAAATGTCACGCAACGTGTCAAAAGTCATGGAAATTGCCCTGCAAAATGGCATGACTTTTGACACTTTGCACGACATCAGACATTTTACGGGGCTTTTTCCAGGGTCTGGGCCTGCCCCCTGGTTCATGCAAGTGTATTGTTCACAAGGTGCCGCTTTAACATCCAATTTATTGTGATTGTTTCGAATGATGTTTCGATGATGAATCTCTGAAATTTACAAGATGCTTGAACATAATACCGTATATCCTCGTATAAGACCCCAGGGGAGTTATTATTTCGTCAGAAGTTTTGGAGGGGGAGTTAATCAAGGGGGGATGTATTCAAGGGGGGAGTTATTTTTTCCTCAGAATTGCATTCCATTAACTTATGTAATCCAAGTATAAAACCTTTCAAGAACAACAAAAACAAGGTATTCATGCTAAACTTAGTATTCATCAGCATCAAAATCATTCAAATAAACATTGTGGATGCACATATCAAATACCCAGAGGGGTGAGTTATTCAGGAGGGGGAGTTATTCAAGGGGAGGAGTTACTTTTTCCTCACCTGGCCAACAGGGGGGAGTTATTCAAGGGGGGATGTTATTCAATGGGGAGGACTTATTAAAGGATATACGGTACCTAATTCTCAAAAATACACTGGAGGTAATGTGCAAAACATACCGTATTACCTCGAAATACCCCCAGGGGGTTTATTATTTCGCCAGCAAAATTTGAAGGGGGGATAATTCGAGGGGGGGGGGGTTCATTCGAGGGGGGTCTATTATTTCGCCAGAAATTTTCAGAAATTACCCATACTCAGACGTAGAAAAATCAAACAATTACATAGATGTATTTATATGTGTTTATAGGCATACATAACTGTGTATACACATAAATCCTGCCCTAACGTCACTAACGATGGCAAACCCTCCAAAAAAAGTATTTAAATTTTTAAGTGTTTTTTCTTAAATGAATTTTCGAATTTTCGAATTTTTCCTGAAATTAATTTTTGATTTTCGAATTTAATTTTCAAATTTTCGAATTTTTTTGGCAATTTTTGAATTTTTTTGGACATTTTTCGAATTTTTCAAATACTTTTCAAATTTTTTTGGAAAAATATTGAATCTGAAGCTTTAAACACAGAATTTGGACTGTTTTGGAAGTGCCTATACTCGGCAGACATGCTAATCTACAAATAGATATGATTTATATCTTTGGCTGGCAGACATCCAACTGAAAACTTGTGAACTGATTCACCACTGCACTCCATTTCATCCTGACTCCAAACAAGTTCAGTCAGCCGTAAGTTCACTGCGGACTGCGGTTATGACGTCATGATGGAGTGTTACCACCAGAAAAATGTAGGGTGTAATTTCGCCAGAGTATAGCACACTGAGCGTACTCAGTGCATACAGTGCTAACTGCACGTATGGGTATTTCTCAAACCAATACTCAAAACCACTCTTATACTCCAGCAACATTACACCTAGCATTCAAAAAAATCACTGATTTTTTGGATAATATATATAAATATATCACTCCAAATTTAGAAAAAATATAAATATATATAAATCACTCTAGGTCTCCTGAAAATATAATTAAATTACTGAAAAAGTAACTCTAAGCTCAAAAAAATTACAAAAATCACTTGCCCTTTATTTCTTTTTCAAGCGATATTCTGGGCTTTGTTTACAATTTGCAAGCAAAAAATGTACTGTACTAAATCCCACAGTCATTTATTATCATTACACAATATTTATACAATATTTTACAAGTGAAGACATCAAGCAAATATCAGAACAGAAAAATTCAACCTACAACCTCAATGACAAATTAAAAAACAGTTTGCACGGCAAACATTCGCACTCAACCTTGAGGGCCTGGTTGTCCAATGGACATTTGGCTAAATAGGTGCTCAGCAATTACTAAAACAATTGACATCTTTGTCACACACAAAATGAAAACTAAGTGATGGTGATATCACCATTTGTCATCATTTGAGTTTTCACAGCAAAGATGGATCTGTAAAGTGTGTGGAAGCAGGCTGAATGCGTGTGAAGCAGCATGCTTCCACACAATTTCACCCGCTTCCACCAACATCATGAAAATCTCAGTGAAGTGTCTTCCACCCGCTTCACGTAGCTTCACCCTCTACACACATCCAAACATGTGGAAGACACTTCACAACACAAGCGCTTCCACACACTTCCCCTATGCATACATTTGTCTGGGAGTGCCATATTAAGAAGCGTGCAGTGTCTTCATGTAGAGTTTTGTGATGTGTGTGGAAGCTCCAGCATTCTTGGTGAATCATCGGGAAGTATTGGCAGGAAGACACTTCATGATGCTTCACCGCGCATCCACACAACCATTTTTTGCAGTGTTTCACATTAGGTAAACACAAGGCCAAACTAGTGACTTGCCAACACCACCTGACAAAAATCCATGCCATCTGAAAACTGACCATATACATTCAATAGTGGAAAACTGTATAATCTCATCATTTTTGGCCATTTCAGTTTTTAAAAAGTCATGGTGAAAGTGTAGGCACAATATCTTAACTCAAAAATGCTCTACATGAACATAGAATGATTTTCTGGAGAAAATCACTCACAAAATTGTTTTGCACAGATTACATGTTTTAGTCAGAAAGTGCAATCATTGAACCACAATGTATCTAGTATGAGTGATTTTCTCAGTGATTTTTTTTCAAATTTAAAAAATATATATAAATATATCACTCAGAATATGAAAAATATATAAATATATATAAATCATGGGTTATTTATATTTATTGTGATTTTCAAAAATATAAATCACGGGTTATTTTTCGAATGCTAATTACACCTACAATGAAATCTACCATGAATAAAAGAACAAACAAACAAAATTTCATCATATTTATCAAAGCAATTTGATTAATATGATGAAAAAATTTTATGTTTGTTCTTTTATTCAGATGGGATATGGTAGGTTTCATTATAAAGTGTAATGTCGCTGGAGTATATCTTTGTTCACATCTCTTTTACTTATAAATATGTGCAGTTCCTATGTGCAGTCCCAGACACCTGTAAAATGCTCTGTGAAATGTCAAATGTTATGCAAAGTGTCTAAAGTCATGGAAATGCTGTGGAAAATGGCAAATATGTTAGCCATTTTGCCAGGGCATTTTCATAACTTTTGACACTTTGCATGACATTTCACATTTTACAGGGCAGTTTACATTTCAACGTTTTTGGACCTTTTTTCTGTTTTGTTTCACTTTTTTATAAGCACCGCGTATCAATTTTCGTTGTATTTAGTACGTTCAACTTAAGAGTGCCTTGAATTGCCTGAAAAATTCGAAAAGTATTTTCGAATTTTCGAATTTTTTGAAAAATAAATCGATTTTTGAATGTTTTTTCTAGGGGTGAAATAAAAATTCGAAAATTCCGGAAAAATTCGAAAACTCGAAAATGTTTTCGAATTTTCCAATCTTTTTCTGCCATCGTTAAACGTCACTCAATCATCACTTTTAACGTGTGTTCTGCATTGTACAAATGACAAACTGTGGTATTTGTCATGTACGTTCTCTTTACACTCAATTTTAGGGGGGGGTATTTCGAGGGGGGTTTATTATTTACTCAGCCAAATTTTAGGGGGGTATTTCGAGGGGGGGGGGGGTTAATTCGAGGTAATATGGTAATACAAAAAGAAAAAGAAAACAGAATGCTTTCACGCGCCATACAAAAAATACTTTTTGTACTTTTTCATGCATTTATGTAAAAGCGTTTATGTTTATACACTTTAAATTCGGGTCGGGCTGCTGCTGTGAGCAATCTTCGATCACTTCACGCACATGAACCAAATGTTCCACGCGTGAAAGTTTTTTGGTGTTCCGATCAGTTGTTCGTTAAAGTACCTAGTTGTGTCCCTGTCAAACGCACTTGGAACTGTGCCAACGCGTTGCATATCGCCGAGATTTCGAAATTATTTTTATTATCATTTTACGTTTTTACTCCTCCCATCTGTGCTGGCCAAGGTGCCTTTTCCATCACTACTTCCCACAGCCACAACTGACCAAACCTCACCAAAATATTTTTCCAGCACTTAAAAGAGAGCGCTGGTCGTCCTATATGCGCCTAGAATCCTTTGAGCTTTCGCCTGTTTTGTTTTTGGAGCGCTGCAGCTAACGATAGTGTTTTAACAGTGTTTTTTACAATGGTTTCGAATGTTTCCCAAAAATTATTTCAAAATTTAGTTTTTGACTTTTTTCTAGATTATTCTACATTTTCGATTACATTTGACCATGTTGAATACATGTCAGTCAACGTCTTGCATCCGCAGACACTTCAGATATAATTATGTTAAAATCGATGGTCTCTTTTGTGTTTTCATTACACATGTATTTTGAACCAACAAATACCGTAAAAGAAGTACAAAAGATGTATATCAAGGGAAATGTACACAAATGCTAATAATATAGGCTATCAACACAGCAAACTGCATCACAAGAAACAATTTCATCAAACTTTTGCATGCAGCGTGAGCTGTGTCAAAGTGCTGCAAACGTTAAAGATACAAAAAGCTCACGCAGCCATGCAAAAGTTTGGTGAAATTGTTTCTTGTGATGCAGTTTGCTGGGTTGATTGCCTATATTATTAGCATTTGTATACATTTCCCTTGATATACATCTTTTGATAGCTCAATCAGAAAATGGAATGGTATATGATATATTACTTTTGTGCATTCAAAAGCATACACATGTTTAGGCGCAGCGTCCACTTTGTGTTGGCTTTAGCCATTTTTTATCAGATATACTTCTTTTTGAGGGCTACAGGCCCAAAAGTTTATAAGTTATTGCAAATCAAGCAAATGCCAAATGTGGCACTGAGTAATACAAATACCGTAAATATGTATAAAGCATAGATTTTTGCTTGTCAAGACTTGTCATTCGACATTACACTTATACTCCGGTTACTTTACACCTTGCACGCGTGGTTCCCGCTGGAAGTGTGCCAACGATGTTTAACACGTGCAAGTTTCATAAAAAGATGATAAAATTGATCGTTGTTATAATGTTATTCATTACCATATTCACATCGATGACTTTTTTCATCTTTTTATACAGAAATCGCATGATTAAATAATTGGCACGCTTCCAACACGAGACATAAATCAGTGCGAGGGCAGAGTATCATGTACGCTGACTATACCACCTTTCTTTTCACTCGTCCACTTGCTGAATAGTAACTTTTTATGATGAAATGATAGCACAAATATTTGTGGTAAAGTCGGCGGACATTTCACCCTACAAAATCGGAGAGTTAGAATTCGCTCGTGAATAGAGCGAACAACGAAACTTGTGTCCCACGCGAACGCTAGAAATTCAAAAAGAAAATCATATTAAAAGAAAAATGGACGTTTCGCTGCGTCCGTGCGTGCCACGCCCTAGTTATCTACATGTTCAACGTTGCTCGTAAAGAATTTGACCGTTCAAACTACCGTTTTTGTTTTTATTTTATTTTTCATTCGTTGGCTCCGTTCCAACAAAAGAGAACTTGGCAGCCAGCCAAAATTTCGAAATCCGCTATTAATATGAATAAAATAGGCTCACAATAGCTATAAAACCATGTATATAAACAAAAATAGCGATTATGAAGGTGGAAATTGGCAAAGCGAAGCAAATTTTAACGATTTTTAGCTAAATTTCAGTTTTCACTCTCATTTGTATAATACGCTACTGGTAACTGGGATAAGGGCCAAGTCTTCATACGTGACCCGATCTATTCCAATCGTTAAAATATTGCGTCACAACTCACAATACCTAATGCCGTCATGCACTCTCCACTGGAGAGATTGACGCAAATGTTTGTAGGGCGATACGTCTGCCACCGAATACATCTCAACGTGACATTGTCTTTTTTATACCGCCGTACGTAAATGTGCGAATGCTTTATACCGTATTACCTCGAATTATCCCCCCCTTGAATTAACCCCCCCTCGAAATACCCCCCTCTGGAATGATATACATCATGTATGCAATGTACATTATGTATTTATTAGCACTTATTTGCATCGCAGTTTATCTTATACGCTCAACTGTGTACAGATGTACTTCTATAGCTCCAATATAACCTATTTGGTCTCGTACATTACCGTTTTTGTGTAATAAAAAGCGTATTCTTAACTATGAATTTCCGAAAATTTCTGACGAAAAAATAACCCCCCCCCCTCGAATAAACCCCCCTCGAATTACCCCCCCCCCTCAAATTTTGCTGGCGAAATAATAAACCCACATGGGGGTATTTCGAGGTAATACGGTATTCCTATCGCACTCTGCGTTGCTATGATTTTTTCTTCTGAATGCAGGGGAAAAATGTGCAGACTGACATTATATTTGCGTTCCACTGTCTGGAATGCATGCCGAACGAAAATTTGTACAAAAAAATTGCATTTGCATTTCCTGCGCAGTCTCCGTTTGTGAGTCTGGTGCCGCGTTTTTCCACCATTGGGCCTACACACACTAGTTTTCATTGTGACTTCTGTGTGAAAACTCAATTTGGTTTTCACATTGTGACAGCAATGTGCCTACACACACTAGTTTTCATTGTGACTTCTGTGTGAAAACTCAATTTGGTTTTCACATTGTGACAGCAATGTGCCTACACACACTAGTTTTCATTGTGACTTCTGTGTGAAAACTCAATTTGGTTTTCACATTGTGACAGCAATGTGCCTACACACACTAGTTTTCATTGTGACTTCTGTGTGAAAACTCAATTTGGTTTTCACATTGTGACAGCAATGTGCCTACACACACTAGTTTTCATTGTGACTTCTGTGTGAAAACTCAATTTGGTTTTCACATTGTGACAGCAATGTGCCTACACACACTAGTTTTCATTGTGACTTCTGTGTGAAAACTCAATTTGGTTTTCACATTGTGACAGCAATGTGCCTACACACACTAGTTTTCATTGTGACTTCTGTGTGAAAACTCAATTTGGTTTTCACATTGTGACAGCAATGTGCCTACACACACTAGTTTTCACCGTGACTTCGTGTGAAAACTGTAATTTTTTCAAATGCAAATCAATGAACACGGTTGAATGATTTAATTTAAATTAAATTTGAATTTAAATTAATGAAAGTTAAAGTTTGAAAATTTGTAAACTAAAACAGATATAGCATACGATAAGAGTAGGCTGAATGTGGCCATGTGGCCATTTCAGTTTTCACACAGGTCACGGTGAAAACTAGTGTGTGTAGGGCCATTGTCGCTTCAAAATGTGCACGGAATATTCGAGTAGACAGTTTGAAGAACTAGAAAATGTAGTAATTATACATTCACAGTATTCTGTTTTAACTGTGATAGAATTATCGCGAATAATTAAGTAGTAGCTAAGTGTTAATGTGCCTAGGTAAATAAAATTACTGTAGACCCCGTTTACACAGATTTTTTGTGAAGACTTCACAACAAAAAAAGTTCAGCAGGTTGAGTAAAAATATTCCGTATCATGATAAAAAGTGGCCAACAATACATTCTACCTAAGCGAATATGTATGTCAAATTACAGAATCGCAGTTGGAGCTCAAGATTATAGACCTTTGAAAAAAAAATTGCCCTTGTCGCCGGCTGTGGGTGTGGGGAGACTGTCCGACAACGGTAAAATTTTTCAAACATCTATAACTTTTGAGCTACAAGCACGATTCTGCAATTTGACATGCATATTTGCCTAGGTAGAATGTATATTTGACCACTTTTTCTCATGAATATGGGACCTTTTAAGTAGGGTTGGGAATTTCAAAATTTTCGGGTTCGGGTATCGGGTCCTAAAAATTTTGGGTCGGTATTAGGGTGTCAAAAAATTTTTTTTACGGAAAACGGAAAACGGAAAGGTAAATTTTTTTCACTTTACGGAAAACGGAAAACGGAAAGGTAAAAAAAAATTTCTGCCGGAAAACGGAAAACAGAAAGGTTAAAAAATTTCACTCAGCGGAAAATGGAAAACGGAAAGGTAAAAAAAATTTGTTTGCCGGAAAACGGAAAACGGAAAAATGAAATGCCGGAAAACGGAAAACGGAAAGCAAAATTTTCACGGAAACAGGAAAAAATAAAGTGAAATTAGCACAGTAATAGACAAATTTGCATGCAGGTTTTCCTCCTGCAAATTTGTCTATTACCATGCAAATTTCACTTTATTTTTTCCGTTTTCATGAAAATTTCTCTTTCTGTTTTCCGTTTTCCATTTTCTGGCTGACAATCTTTTTTTACCTTTCCATTTTCCGTTTTCTGCTGAGTGAAATTTTTTTACCTTACCGTTTTCCGTTTTCTGGCAGAAATTTTTTTTACCTTTCCGTTTTCCGTTTTCCATAAAAAATTTTTTTGACACCCTAGACGTATCCAGGATTTTTGAGCGGGTGGGGGGCTGTTTGTTTACGGGGGCTGGCGAACGGGGGGCCAAAAAAATTTTTTCCCTATATAAAGACGGGGAGGCGTTTTGGCGCTAGCGCCATACAAAGGCGCCACGCCATGGCGATATGCATACATATGCAGCGAAAGTAAAAAAATGTGTTCATTTTTAGGATATTGGTTTACAGGGACCGTTCTGCTAAAATATAACGCATAGGGAAGAAATTGCACGCTTGCGCGCAAAATTTTTAAGAAACCTCGAAAAATATATAGGAAAAATAGCATTTTTGGGACTTTTTAGGTGTCAACCCAGTACTCAAGTATCCGTATTTATCGAGTAAACGTAAATACATTTCAACAACTATGCTTTCTACTCCCACCGCAGTGGGATAAAAAAATCAGTAGTGAACAGGGTGCCGGACCTGACCGGGTCGGGAAGGTGTTTACTGTTTAGATTTTTTGGATAATCTGTAACTTTATTTAAATATGGATAAAGACCTCAAAATCGCCACACAAGAGCGCGTTTTTTTGTCAAAACTCAATCTCAATCCCACTAGATCCCTGTCTGAATCAAAAATGCAATATTGCATGCATTCTCAGCGTTTCCAGTGCCAGTGGTGCGGCAAGTGCTCAGCCTCCAGCAGTGACCTGGGGCCAGTTCCGCAAGTGGAAAAGTTGAGAGTTAAAAGTTAAGAGTTGAGTAAAATAACAAATGGCAAGTTAAGAGTAAAAGTTAAAAGTTAAATGATAAATGATGAGTTAAGAGACAAGAGTAAATTTAAGAGTAAAGCTAAATGACAAATGATTAGTTAAGAGATAAAAGTAAAGTTAAGAGTCAAGCAAGTGTATCCAAACCTATTTTTTTCGTATCCAGATCTTATGTTTCTGTATCCAAATATTTTTTTCGACATAAGATTTGGATACAAAAAAATAAGATTTGGATACGAAAACAATAAGATTTGGGTACACTTGCTAGACTCTTAACTTTACTCTTATCTCTTAACTAATCATTTGTCATTTAACTTTACTCTTGTCTCTTAACTCATCATTTATCATTTAACTTTACTCTTAACTTGCCATTTGTCATTTTACTCAACTCTTATGTTTTAACTCTTCACTTGTCCACTTGCGGAACCGGCACCTGGGGCCAGTTCCGCAAGTGGAAAAGTTCAGAGTTAAATGTCAAGAGTTGAGTAAAATGACAAATAGCAAGTTAAGAGTAAAGTTAAATGATAAATGATGAGTTAAGAGAGAAGAGTAAATTTAAGAGTAAAGTTAAATGACAAATGATCAGTTAAGAGATAAGTGTAAAGTTAAGAGTCAAGCAAGTGTATCCAAATCTTATTTTTCGTATCCAGATCTTATGTTTTTGTATCCAAATCTTATTTTTGACATATGATTTGGATACAAAAACATAAGATTTGGATATGAAAAAATAAGATTTGGATACACTTGCTTGACTCTTAACTTTACTCTTATCTCTTAACTAATCATTTGCCATTTAACTTTACTCTTGTCTCTTAACTCATCATTTATCATTTAACTTTACTCTTAACCTGCCATTTGTCATTTTACTCAACTCTTAACTTTTAACTCTTAACTTTTCCACTTGCGGAACTGGCACCTGGTGAGGCACGTGCGCGTGCACACGGGCGAGAAGCCGTTCCAGTGCGAGCAGTGCGACGCCAAGTTCACGGATCAGGGAGACCTTGTGAAGCACTCGTCGCGGCACGACAGCAGCCTGCCGCACGTGTGCTCCCTGTGCCAGTGGCGCTTCTCCACGCTCGCGGGCCTCAGCAATCACTGCAATAGAGCACATGGAATAAAAGCGGACAAGGTGAGTAGTTCTGCTGACCATAGTTGTTAAAACGTATTTACAATTCTCGGAAAATACTGTGTAAATACGTTTACGTTCCCTCCCGGAAAGAATACCGGTACTCACTTACTCGCGTACTTTTCCAAAGTATGCGAGTAAAGAAAACGTAATTCCGGAAAAGTTATTGTGTGCATAATGTGCAGAACGATGCCAATGAATTGAAAAGGCTGTGAAAATCGCACCGGAAATGATCGAGTTATGACTTGTAGGTACCATAGATGTTAAAACGTATTTATGTTTACTTGATAATTACGGATACTTGAGTACTTGGTAAAAACGTTTACGTTTCCTCCAGAAAAAATACCAGTACTCACTTACTCGCGTACTTTTCCAAAGTACGCAAGTACAGAAAACGTATTTCAAACAGGGGTTTTATTGGCTTTCTCAAGGCATAAAGGAAAAAAGGGGGAGAAAAGCTAAAAATAGGACAAAATATCCAAGTAGCACAAAAATAGGCAAAAACACATTAAATAGTTACCTAATTTGATGGTGAAAAAGTTCGAAAATAGGTGATTTTGAGCGAAAGGTGGGGCAAAATTTCATAAAAATACCCACTTTTACATTGTCCGGGGACACAAGTTATTTACCGTATTACCTCTAAAGGCTGAAGGCTGAAGGGCTGAAGGGTATACCAAAAGGTATCAACTTTTAGAATTTTCTTTTCGAGTGAATAGTGCTGCCGTAGCTTGACGCATTTTGCAGCGTCTGAAATTGGCATATTCAATTTTTGAGGGCATTCTTGAGTTGAGAATAGCTTATTCAGGTGCATTTTCCGGACTTTTATGCACCAATAACAAAATGGGGTGTGTAAATTTATTTTGTTCTAGAAGGGCTTATGAGTAAGATAGAAAAATAATTTTTAGCATGCACATTATGAACATGATGAAGCATCAAACGAATGACTATTTACTTGGCAGCCATGCTTCTCTGCATTGGAGCATCGCCAGAACAATGCACAATACCCGATTCCGGATTTTTATGAACGGTAGTGTATTTGATTAAATATTGTTGTAATTCAATCAAATACTACAATAATCTTCTCGGATATGTCCGCATTGGCGCTGCACACACTAGTTTACTAACGGTAAACTAAGAATATGGTAAACTCATTTTTCAGATTCAGGGCGCATCTGAGTTTACCGGAATGTGTTATTTTGAATCTCCGTCAACTGTAGTCGACGAACCGCTCATTCCGGTAAACTCAAATGCGCTCAGAAGCTGAAAAATGAGTTTACCAAATTCTTAGTTTACCGTTAGTAAACTAGTGTGTGCAGCGACAATATGTGCACTGTTTGCAGCGTTTCCAGTGCACGTGGTGCGGCAAGTGCGTTGTCGGCAGCAGGGCCCTGGAGCTGCACGTGCGCGTGCACACGGGCGAGAAGCCGTTCCAGTGCCAAACGTGCGACGCAAATTTCACGCAGCGGATGCACCTGGTGCTGCACCGGTCGCGGCACGACGCCAGCCTGCAGCACGCGTGCTCCCTGTGCAAGTGGCGCTACCCCACTGCTGAGGTGCTTCATCAGCACATCAGCAAAGCACATCATAAGCGCACCGCACAGGTGAGTACCTAGTTGGCTCTTTTTTGTTGTTGCCATTTTGCTAAAACTAAGTATTATACTCGATGGACTTGATACATTGCACTCACACTTAGGTATTTTGTGTCACATT
This sequence comes from Sphaerolaimus hirsutus, assembly GCA_964036195.1. Classification (NCBI taxonomy): domain Eukaryota; kingdom Metazoa; phylum Nematoda; class Chromadorea; order Monhysterida; family Sphaerolaimidae; genus Sphaerolaimus; species Sphaerolaimus hirsutus. The sequence continues at coordinate 750,478 of OZ038458.1, forward strand.
GGAAGCATGCCAATGATAATTAAAGCATGCAATTTTTGAAAAAAATGTATAAATTGATTGTTCTGTATGTGTTCACGTAGTTTGTTAAAACAGCGCTGAATTTTTTCAATACGTTTCAACAAAGTTTACCATCTTTACTAGCATGAAAAACCTTAAAATATCAAAGGTGCACAAATTAGTGATGTAAAAGCGCCATGGAGCTGGCTGCATTTTTCTGTGGCGCCATTGGCGCTTGGCGCTATTTTTGACAGCCGCTAGGAGCAAAATGACTGGCGCTGGCGCTTGGCGCTAGCGCCAAAGCGAAAAGCGATATTGAACTTCTGACGCTTGACGCCATTCTGCTCTGGCGCCATTGGCGCTTGGCGCTGTCGGGCGCTTGGCGCTGTCGCTGGCGCTGGCGCTTGGCGCCAAAGTTCTGGCACTCTTAACCTCACTAGCACCAATACTCAGCGTTTCCAGTGCCAGTGGTGCGACAAGTGCTTCGCCTTTAAAAGTAAATTGGATAGGCACGTGCGCATACACACGGGAGAGAAGCCGTTCCAGTGCGAACAGTGCCCCGCCAAATTCTCATCAGAAGGCAACCTGACGTCGCACATGTCGCGGCACGACAGCAGCCTGCCGCACGTGTGCTCCCTGTGCAAGTGGCGCTTCTCTAGGCTAGAGAACCTCACCACACACTGCAGCGATGTACATGGAGTAAAACTGGACAATGTGAGTAAATAGTTCTGCTGAGCCCTTCATTTTATTGCGTTTTGCTGGAATTTTTCGTCAACAAACACTCATAACGTTTGCTATAAATACTCTATTAATACAACTGTCGCATTACCGTTTTCAGTACATTTTTATGGGTCACGCTATTGGATGGTTGCATTTTATTTTGCGATTCTTTCAAAATAGCTTATATAAGGACATATAGTACTAAAAATAGCCAAAAATAGGCAGTTAGACACGTGAACTAATGACTTTGGAGGTGAAAATCCATAAAAATGTATGAAAATTAGCGATTTTCAGCAAACATTAGGGTATAATTTCTCAAAAATGATCCAGATACCTAGCTAGATAACTTGGTAACGTCGTTTTTTTGTTTTGTGTTTTTTTCTCTGGGGGCCGCATTATACTCATATACAACGTGCGCAAATTGTCGCACCATTTGAGGGGTCGTTTTATTGGACGGGGGTCGTAATACACTACCGTGCAGAATAGTTGAGACTTTTCACACATAGAGAAACAGTAGTCTGGGGGTCCACCGCACTTTTTTGCTTCCCAGTTTCTTGTCCCTTGCCCAATTTTGATGCCGTTTGAGTATGTTGAGGTTTGATGCTGGGGCTACTATGAAAAAATTTTGTTTGCTAAAATAATCCCCCAGGCCCGAGATAAGGGGGGTCTATAAAAAAATGGGCAATCTGGATGAGTGTGATTGAAGCTTAATAACTCAACCATTTCTGGGCTGATTTGAATCATTCAACACTTAAAATGATCGGGACAACCTGCAGATTCTATTTTGGTGGTCAGTTTAGTGATGCCTAAATTTCGTATGACGATTTGACCCAGTTTTTGAACATGAAAAAATAATTTTTTTGAACATGCGATCATATACTTTAGACAACGAGGATTCATTTAAAGCAAAAATAAGATCCATTTCTCTTTCCAATCAAAAGTTATGGCACTTCAAAGTTTTCAATGGTGTCTAAATATTTTATGCTTATTTTACTGGGGTCTGCAGCATGAAAATTATACAATACTTTAGACAGAGAGAATTAATATGACAAAAACATTTTTTCAATATCTCCTTCCAATCAAAAGTTATAGCACTTACAAACTTCCATCATCATTCCATACAAAATAATTGCACATTACTCATCCACAGTTGGGCCAACTTTTCTCCCTAATAGAGCAAAGCCAAAACCTCAAATTTACACACCGAATAGCCCCACTCAGTAGTATGCCTACCCCCATTTCTTAGTTGCTGGCAATGGATGCAAAACTGCAGCAAAAATAAAAAAATTCAACATTTCCATATATGCATTGCCATATGCAGTTCATGCTTAGAATGTTTCTTACTGCACACAGAGCTCAGCAATGCAGGCAAGCAGTTGCCATGGCAAAAAAATTGTTAAAAAATGAACATAGGAATCGAATATAGTCTTTAAAGTGAGATACTGGGTGGTTACTGCCCAAAACAAGAAAAGTCTCAACTATTCTGAAACATGAACAAACTGAGTTAATATGTTTGTACACTAGGAATATACGCAGATTTGAACTTGAGGGGCAGTCATCCCGGGCATGTGTTCTCAGCCCCCCAGGGTACCCATGTATAGTATATAACTGTTTTGCATATCTCCCATTTCAAAATTCTGGCAACATTTATCATGCAGCGCAAAAAGTCTCAACTATTCTGCACGGTAGTGTAATACTGTATAATATCTAAGGTAATATTTTGTCTCTATGTGCACTTTTTGCAGGGTGTCCGGTGCAAGTTGTGCAGCAAGTACATTCCCAGAAAGTCTACATTAAAGAGACACATGCGCGTGCACACGGGAGAGAAACCATTCGCATGCGAGCAGTGTGACGCCAGGTTCGCCGTACGCCGCAGCCTGGTGCTGCACTCGCGGCGGCACGACGTCAGCCTGCCGCACGTGTGCTCCCTGTGCCAGTGGCACTTCGCCACGCGGACTGGGCTCATCAAACACTGCAGCGATAAACATCCAACAACTGGGGTATGGGTGCGCAATTTCTGATCAAATTGGGGCGGACTAGTCCGCATTCTGTGAAATATCACGAGCATTTGAAATTTTTTTTCGTTTAAAAGTTTTAACCTTGTTTTCACGAGAAACGCAGAAACTCAACTTTTTTTGCAAAAAAAACACTTAAAATACTGTACCGCATTACCTCGAATTATCCCCCCTTGAATTAACCCGTTCGAATTAACCCCCCTCAAAATGGGCTGGGGAAATAATAACACCACCTCGAAATACCCCCTCCGGAATGATGTACATCATCTATGCTACATGATGTACATATTTCTTACTGCTAATTTGCATCGCAGCTACACATAGACTAGTTTGTGTAGCTATCTACGTTTTTATTTCCAAATATATCCTGTTTGGACACATTTAGTATCTGTTTTGGGTACCCAAATGCCTAATATTTACTACGATCTTTACGACAGTTACTGACGAAATAATAACCCCCCTCGAATAAGCCCCCACCCTCGAATTAACCCCCTCACATTTTGCTGGCGAAATTATAAACTCCAGTGGGCCGTGGGGGTATTTCGAGGTAATACAGTATTTAATTTTAAAAAATTCAAAATATGCATTCAAAATTCACAGGGTTTCCAGTGCAAGTGGTGCAATATTTTGTGCTGGCAAAAATCTCGATTAGAGAGACACCTGCTACTGCACACTGGACAGAAGCCATTCGAGTGCACACAGTGCGACGCAAAGTTCGCCCAGCAGGGAGAACTGAAGCAGCACATGCCGCGGCACGACAGCAGCCTGCCGTACACGTGCTCCCTGTGCGAGTGGCACTTCTCCACGCGGATTGGACGCGGCCACCATATCCGCACGTCCCATGGAACAACTTCGGTAAAGGTGAGCAATTGGGCAGTGGTTAAATTGGGCAAAGGACCTTGTTTTGCTACACGAAAGACAAATTTTTCTGAACATGCTATCATATTTATGCTTTAGACAACAAGGATTCATATAAAACATAAATGAGTTAAATATCTTATTCCAATCAAAAGTTAAGGGACTTCAAACCATATTTTATATTTTGCATCACTAGTCACTTCATGCATCCATCTGCATTGTTTTCAGTGCAAGTGGTGCAACAAGCGATGCGTGCACAATGCCGACTTGGAGAGGCACATGCGCGTGCATACGGGGGAGAAGCCGTTCCAGTGCAACCAGTGCGACGCCAGGTGCCAGTCCCAAACCCTGTAAAATGCCCTGTAAAATGTCTAATGTCATGCAAAGTGTCTAAAGTCATGGAAAATGCCCTGCAAAATGGCAACTTGGTTGCCATTTTGCAGGGCATTTTCCATGACTTTTGACACTTTGCATGACATTAGACATTTTCCAGGGCACTTTACAGGGTCCGGGACTGCCCCCGGGTTCGGCCAGCATCGCGCCCTCACGCAGCACGCTGCGCGGCACGACCGCACCAATCGGTTTGTGTGCCGCATCTGCGAGTGGCGCTACCCCACGCATCGGCACCGCGCCACTCACATCAACCAGGCGCATATGGCGAAGAAGGACAAAATCGATGTGGTGAGTAGTGATGTAAAGGCACCGGGGCACCGGTGCCCCGGTGCTGGGCACCGAAGGGCACCAGCACCGGTGCTGGTGCGGTGCCATTGCAATTTTCAGGGGTGCCATGCCGGTGCCGGTGCCATTTTTTTAGAATAGCACCGGTGCCGGTGCGGTGCGGTGCCGGTGCGGTGCGGTGCCATTTTTTTGCCGGTGCCAAAGGTGCTAGCACCGGGCCAAAGTAAAAGGCACCGGGAAAGGCACCGGCCAAGGCTTCAGTGCTGTGCAATTTTGTCCATAGTATGTGCTTATTCATATTTCAAAAAACAGCGATGTATTTACCCAACCGTTTTTGCCTTTTTTGTAAACCTCCCATCAAATAAATATACCGTATTACCTCGAAATACCCCCATGGGGGTTTATTATTTCGCCAGCAAAATTTGAGGGGGGGTTAATTCGAGGGGGGGGTTTATTCGAGGGGGGGGTTTATTATTTCGTCAGAAATTTTCGTAAGGATCGTAGTAAATAGTAGGCATTTGTGTACCCAAAATAGGTAATAAATGTGTCCAAACAGGATATAATTGGACATAAAAACGTAGATAGCTACACAGGCTAGTCTATGTGTAGCTGCAATGCAAATTAACAGTAATATACATCATGTACATTGCGTACATGACGTGTTTATTATGTACATGACGTACATCATTCCGAAGGGGGGGGGGTATTTCGAGGGGGGGGGTTTATTATTTCCCCAGCCCATTTTGAGGGGGGGTTTATTCGAGGGGGGGGTTAATTCAAGGGGGGGGATAATTCGAGGTAATACGGTACCTACTGTGAAATCCATTATACCCGATACGTGATCTGATGAACGAATCTAAAATTTTGTTGAATTTTAAATCATTTTTATATTTTATATTTATCTTACTTGTTTGCTCAAAATTTGTTGTCTGTTTATGACAGAGATAGTTCCATTCTCTGTACAGCAACGATTCCGATCAGTAGACAATAGTGGCTGTGGACATTGCAGTGAATTAAATATTTTATCTTTCATTTGTAATCATTGTAATTGCTTCATAAAAGTGATTGCCACATCATTCTGATCATTTTAAGTGCTCAACCATCAAAATCGGTTGAAAATTCATGGAAATATGCGCTTCCAAAAGTGAGACCACTGAGAAACTGCCCGATATTCACTTCAGAAATTCCAGCCCGGTGCGGTGCCTTTCGGTGCTAGCACCGGCAACCCGCCGGTGCCCTTCGGTGCCGGTGCCATTTTTTCCAAAAGGCACCGGTGCCGGTGCGGTGCGGTGCCATTTTCTGGCCGGTGCCCCAGGGTGCCAGGTGCCCTTTTCATGTGTTGGCAAAGGTGCCGGTGCGGTGCGGTGCCATTTTTCCCGGTGCCTTTAACATCACTAGTGGTGAGTTGTTGCACCGTAGACCGTAGTTGAGGCGTTTGGTTCCGTAACCCGTTAAAGATCAAAGTGAAAAAATTTGAGTGAGCGTGGATCTGATATACAGCAAAGCAAAATTTGAGGGGGGATAATTCGAGGGGGGGGGTTATTCGAAGGGGTCTATTATTTCGCCAGAAATTATCGGAAATTCCCCATACGCGGACGTAGAAAAATCGAACAATCACATAGATTTATATGTGTTTATAGGCATATATTACTGTATATACACAAAAACCCTTCCCTAACGTCACTTAATCATCAGTTTTAACGTGTGTTCTGCATAGTACTGATCACAAACTGCGGTATTTGTCATGTACGTTCACGTTACACTCAATTTTAGGGGGGGTATTTCGAGGGGGGGTTTATTATTTCCTCAGCCGAAATTTAGGGGGTATTTCGAGGGGGGGTTAATTCAAGGGGGGATAATTCGAGGTTATACGGTAAGTGTATTATTTTGTATTTACATGATTGGGAAAAATTAACTCGATATCTACTTCCATTCCTGAGATACAGAAGTGAGTGAAGTGACTAATTTTTTAAATGAAAATTTCCATCCTAAACCCGTTGTTGTACTTACGGGTAACGTATGCGGGTATTTTTTGTGTGTTCACGGGTATTTTGAGTGCGGTGCGGCGGGTCGCTAATCCGCAAGAATCGCGTTGCGTAAGAAGTATTTAAGGCGACCGCGCATGAGGTCTGGATTCATTTTCTCAGGTTGCAGTTCTATTTTTCAGACGTGTCGTTTTATTTAGGGTGCAGATTTAGGTGAAATGGCGTGTTCATTCGGCATGAAGTCATTTTGTTAGATCTGTAGAAACGATATTCAGAAAAGTAACTCCATCCCGAATAGAGTAGAATCACGCTCACAATCCCTCGCACGCTGAGAGAGCACCTTCGGCAGGGCTCAGCAACTGATCGCTGAGGCCCTGAGTGTGCTGGCTGAGTTACCGGTGGCGCATCGGTCAACTTGTTGGGGAACTCAGAGCCGTCGGCTCTACACCGTTATCTCAATCCTGAAATAGGCGAATTTTCACTCGAAACCATAGTTGTTAAAACGTATTTACGTTTACTCGATAAATACATATACTCGAGTGCTGCGTAAATACGTTTACGTTTCCTCACAAAACAATACCGGTACTCACTTACTCACGTACTTTTAGGGGTGATAAAATGTAATTTTTCCAAACAGAAAGTGATAAACATTTACCTACGAAATACTTATCAGGAAAGAAAAAACACATCTTTGATGCAACCCAGAGTAAAAATTGACAAAATACTGATATTTTTGTGCGTCAAAGACAGGATTGGCAAAATCTCAGAAAAAAATAAAAATAAAAATAAAATAGAAAATTAAAGAATAAAATGTAAAATTGAAGAATAAAATAAAAATAAAATACAATTTTAATAAAAATAAAATAAAATTTTAGTAAAAAGAATTTTACTTTAATCAATCCTGGTCACGAACTACAAAAATAAATACAAATAAAATAAAAATAAAATGAAAAATTGAAGAATAAAATAAAAATAAAATGGAAAATTGAAGAATAAAATAAAAATAAAATACAATTTTAATAAAAATAAAATACAATTTTAATAAAACGAATTTTACTAAAACCAACCCTGGTCAAAGAACTTATTTTTACGTTTTCTGTGAACAAAAATACCCGTTTTGACATTTCCCCCAGAAAAAAATCTCGGTTTTTACGTTTTCTCTGAAAAAAGTATTTTACTCACGTTTTACGCAGCGTAAAAGTATAAAACAATACTTTACGCTTTCTGTACTCAGGTGTGAGTAAAAGAAAAATACTTTACGTTTACGTTTTTTTCAAAAAGTGCAGTAATTTTAACAACTCTGTAGTAGAATACAAAAATGAAAGAAAAATCCTTATTTGCAGAGGCCACAACCGAAGCGCTGCGAACACACGAATACTAGCCGAGCTGCAAAGCTGACGCTCCACACAGGTGAGGCGTCAGTGCTACTCACCCCGCAAAAATCGTTCAGGCGCCTTTTTGAAAATCTGGTGATATATTTATAGATTTTGATATTTTCATATTAAAAATATTTTTTATATTGAATTTTTTCGTTGATAATTTCATTTCATTTTAAAATTTATAACATAAATAGGCACGTATTTATTTCGGCTGTTTGTTTGATTTTCTTATTTTGTCATGATTTTTTCCTATGGGTTAAAAAATTTCCTGTAAGAAGTTTTCACTTCGATTCAGTTGAGTTTTTGCCCACTGACGAGACATTCATTTTCCGGTCCACATGCTCATAAAATTTAAATGCAAAGAATTGATGTTTGAACAGATGCAGGCAGGTTCACCAATTAATCCAGTGATTCCGGCTTTATGCTACATTGTTTTGGTAAGTTTCCATAGGTATATCCATCAAACCTGTAAGAATTTCTGATAGGTTTCCATTTTATGTTGATGCGCCTGCAAATAGACAATCGTTTATGAATGTCACTATTTTCAACAAGTGTTTTTCAATTGGTTTGACAAAAAGAAGAGCAAAACAAGTGACAAAATGCACCCGCTTTTATAAACAATTAGCTAACTGTCTGTTTTTTTCCGGAAACCTAAAACAGAAAATTTGCGAAAGTATTTCTGAAAGACAACATTTGTCATTTGTCAACCACAAGTTTTTTCAAAAATAATTTTTCAGTTTTTCATTTTTCTACAAAATGAGCTTGTACAGGCACTCACTACGGGAACTTCCCAAAACGCCTGGGCCCTGGTTTATATTCCTGATGTTACTCCTTATTTTTCTCACAAAACAATTTCGATTCAGTTTCAAACAGTTTCAATTTTTATCACCTCAATTTGTATCATTTTTATTTGCCATGTGCCATTTTCGTTTGACATTTGAGGGGTCAAGGAGGTAAGGATCAGAGCACCCCTTCACGAAATAATGATCCCACTAGATGTTGCATATTGCATTTTGAATCGGAGTATTTTTTTAACTTGTTCAGATGACATTTAAATAACTTGTAAACACCTTCCCGGTCACGTCCGGCAGCCATTTTTTGATGTTACTTCTTATATCCTATCCCCAGTTCTAGAGCGCCCCAGAGGCTGAAAGTTGGGGGAGATATTGTCGCAACCCCCCTCTACTTCGCATGAATTGGGGGGGTCGCCGCGACCCCCCCAATTCATGCGAAGTAGAGGGGGGTTGCGCCAATATCTCCCCCAAGTTTCAGCTTCTGGGGCGCTCTAGAACTGGGGATAGGATATAAGAAGTAACATCAAAAAATGGCTGCCGGACGTGACCGGGAAGGTGTTTAGTTATGTCCACCGACCACAAGCCTAACAATGAAAGTTACCACAGAGCAAAGACGTAGGCTCATCCCACATCTAAACCCATCCCACATCTAAATCTACTTTGTCTCTCAAATAGACTGTATTTAATTTAGGGAATTTCAAAAAGTCATGATGACACAAGGTAATCAATCTAATGTGCCTACACACACTAGTTTACCACGACATGTTGCCATTCAGTTTTCCCATCTTGCATGAAGTAAAATTTAGAGGTGTAAAAATCTTTGTGTTGGTTTCGGAAAGTCACTAGTGTTCTCAACATGAATGCCATAGTGGAAAACTGAATGGCAAATGTCGCCATATGGTATGGCAACACTTATTGAATGTCGCCATACCACATGGCGACATGTCACCATTGTCGCCATTGTTGCCATGGGTAAATATTATTCACTTTTCCACATGTGACGGCAATAAGTGAAAACTGAAAAACTTTGCTGTGTAGGCAACTGTTGAACTAGCGATCAACCACACAGCCAATTTTTACATGCAGACAGCAGAGGAGGAGGAGGAGGACAATGTGAACAACTGTGATGTCATACGAATGCAGGTTAATCAGCGAAACTACTGAAATCATGCTTTATCATATAAATATTTAGTATTTTTGCCTCTTTTTACATGTGATACATTTTTTTCATTTACTTTATATATATATACAGTTTCACATTGTGTATCACATGCAACATAAATAACGTTCCAGAAATCAATTTTTTTATGGTGCAAAACTTATTTAACTTTCACCATTTTTTCACAGTTTGCCCAAATGGGTGTCACAAAGGGATCATCATAAAAAAATTGCAAATTGCAGCCTTTTGCATCTGTTGCCTGCACAATGGGAAAACTCAGTTGAGTTTTCCCACGAAAGTCACGTGGTAAACTAGTGTGTGCAGGGCCAATATGACATGTTATAGTGTTTGAAGGCAATTGTTAAAACATGTGTTAAAACATGACAGTTGACAACTATTGAGTGCAGTCAGTGTTATTGAGTACAACTTTGACCTGCAAAATCACTGAGTCATTGAAAGTGGCTCTTAATATAGCACTTTTTCATCATCAACATTTTTTTCATCCATTATCCACCAAAAATGCAAGGCATATGCATCAAATGGGCCTACACACACTAGTTTTCCGCGTGACTTTCATGGGAAAACTCAATTTAGTTTTCCCATTGTGCAGGCAACAGATGCAAGAGGCCGCCATTTGCAATTTTTTTATGATGATCCCTTTGTGACACCCATTTGGGAAAACTGTGAAAAAATGGTGAAAGTTTAATGAGTTTTGCACCATAAAAAAATTGATTTCCAGTACGTTATTTATGTTGCATGTTATACACTATGTGAAACTGTATATATATGTACATTTTTGTGCTTCCAGTTACTTTTGTTCTTTTTTAAATAATTTTTGAAAATCTTGAATATAATAATTTTTATAAAATCATTGGTTACTTTGTAATACTTGTAAATTTAGAGCCACATACAGTTTTTTTTTCTCTTTTATTTGATACTAATCAAACACTGTCATTACCACAGTTTGAAAAATGAATGAATTTAACATATATGACATAAAAAAATCAATAAAATTTGAATCACTTGGCAATCAGCTGCAATTTTTTCACACGAGGCACAGCATGTATTCAGTATATCGTCAAAAAAAAAGTGATATATCTACACCATAAAAAATGAAAAAAAATTTTTTTAAATTTCTTTTACTAAAACATGTCTTAAAAATCGAATTTTTTACCCTGAGTGCTCATTAGACTTTTATTGAAAGACAAAAATATGTGGGAACACATGACATCCAAATCAAGCATTAATCACGAACTCAACTAATTGTATAGTTGAAAAGCTAAAATATTTAGTTTTCCCATGTTGCATGCAGAAGGTGAAAAATAATTTACACTTGGTAGTAAAATTTTCATTTAGTTTTTCACTTATTACCAATTCATGCAGCACACATGAACAATCAAAACCTGTCATAAAAATTTTAAAAATTCAACAATTCTGCCAATTTATCCACGGCAGAACCCCCTCTGGAGTCTTCATCCACTCCTTCAGTTTCTCTCTCAACCCTGTGGTCACACTCGCGTTGTTGATCACCATGTTGCACGTTATCCAGCCTGTCATACACATCCCTCCAGTCCAACTGCATTCTTTAGCATACATTCTTTGTAATAACAACATGTCAAAACAGTGATAAATGTAAAACAAAAACAAAACAAACTGTGCGGTCGCAAATTGTTTGTTCATCTGGAGCGCGCAGCGGTGCTTTCTCATTCCCCATCTGGTGGCAGTCACAAACTGTGTAAAATCACCGTGTAAAATGGCAAGTGTCATGCGAGGTGTCAAAACTAGGGTGTCAACTTTCCATTTTCCATTTATGCTTTCCACAGGCAAATTTTTTCCATTTCCGCTACCATTTTCTGGCTCACTTGTCTGCTTTTCAAAAAAAAAATTCATTTTCCAGCTCAATTTTCTCTTTCTCAAGTATTTCTGTTTCAGTGAAACTTGTAAACATGCATGCAAGTTCTCAATTTTGTAAATTTTTGTTATTCCAGCATAATTACAGCAAATTTTTCAATTTTCATTCCCGTTTTCCACCAAAAAGTTTTTGTTGACACCCTAAGTATCAATGAATAATATCCTTTGAAGTTGTAGTAACGTGTGCCACTGTCTGAAATGTATGATTTTTACAAAAAATGCCAAAAATATCATGTCAAAGTTCAGTTGAGTTTTCCTAACATGACGTTATTTGTGCTAAACTACTATTTCTTTACTGTCGCCATGGTTGTCACCATGAAAACCATGTGAAAACTCAAAAATTTGAAAAAAATTTTACTCATTTAATACATATCGTTAAGTGCCCATCTCTCTACACAAAATAGAGGAAAAAATTCTGCATAAGACCTCCAAATTTCACATCTCTGGTCCATTCATGTCTCGTTTAAAGATACTTTTTCAAAGTGGCCACCCGTGTGAAAACTCACTGATATGGCGACAAAAATGGCGACATTTTGACACCATTTTTGTCGCCATGGCGACAGTTTTCCACAGTGGCTTGCATATTGGGAAAACTGCCGACACGTGTGGCGACATTTCTTGTCGCCACCTGTCGCCACCTGTCGCCATGTGTCGCCAGTTTTCACAATGTGAATGCATACTGTTCCCATAATGACAGACAAAGTGGAAAACTGCTTCATGCATTGCAAAAACTGCTATTGAGCTAAGGAATATTGTCAACATGCTGGCACGTTGTGAAAACTCAACATGCATTTTTTTTCACAGTGCAAACAGTGTTATTTGTAATTACTGGTGAATGAGAATAGCAGTGTTTACTTTTGAAGTCATTTTATTTGAGTTTGTTTAATTCATTTGGAAATTGGTTTAGCAAGATGTTTGTGAAGTACTTAGTTAAGTCGTTAAATGTCGTGCAATTAGTGAGTAGCTAGTTCCTATTATGTTACAACATTGATATAGTTTCATACACACTTGCAAATTTCCAATACTGTCACTTATTCAATCTCATTCACTTTTTGAAGTTTGTGCAATACAATTACAGCTATGAAAAGCCCAAGAAATATGGTCAAAATACAATAATCATGTTTTTGTTTGTAATGTTTGTGTTCCCATTACATTTTTCAAAATTCTGATCCTAATGCATGATTCCATTTACTAAGGCATTATTCACATACCATATTTCCTCAAAATACCCCCAGGGGGTTTATTTTTTCAGAGTGGAAATTTTGAGGGGGGGTATTTCAAGGGGGGGGGGGCTTATTCGAGGGGGGGGGGGTTATTATTTCGTCAGAAATTTTCAGGAAATTCATAGTAAACAGTATGCTTATTCATACCCAAAAGTGGTAATAAACATGGGTAAATAGGATATATCGGGACATATCGGGTATTTAGACGTACATCTGTACACATATTAACTAATATGTGTATCTGCGATGCAAATTGGCATCAATAAATACATCATGTACATTGCATACATGATGTATATCATTCCAGACAGGGGGTATTTCAAGGGGGGGGTTATTTTTTCCTCGGCTGGAAAACACCTGGGGGTATTTCGAGGGGGGGGGGTTAATTCAAGGGGTGGGTGTAATTTGAGGAAATACGGTCCTCAAAAACATTCATTGCTGTCTTTTTACAATTGTATTGTCTGTAATATTTCTCTCATATGTAAAAAGTAAAATGGAAAACAACAGGTGTGTACATGATATTTTTCTTAAAAATATACAATGAAAGACAGTAACAAATATCAAGCATGAGAAATTAACAAAATCAAAAACAAATGTATCACATGTAAAGCACAAAAATAGTAAATATGTATCTGATAAAGCATGATTTCAGTACTTTCACAGATTAAACTGTGTTGATACAACATCACATTTGTTCACATTGCCCTCCTCCTCCTCATTGCCCTCCTCCTCCTCCTCCTCCTCCTCTGTCTGCATGTCAAAAATGGCTGTGGTTAATTGCTAGCTCAACAGAGTTGCTTACACAGCAAAGTTTGTCAGTTTTCACTTATTGCATTCACATGTCGAAAATTGAATTATAGTTGTCCATGGTGACAATGGCGACAATGGCGACATGTCGCCATGTGGTATGGCGACATTCAAGAAGTGTTGCCATACCACATGGCGACATTTTCCATACAGTTTTCCACTATTGCATTCATGTTGGGAAAAATTGTGACTTGCCGAAACCAACACACACGTTTTTCCACCTCTAAATTTTATTTCATGCAAGATGGGAAAACTGAATGGCGACATGTCGCCATTTGAGTTTTCCCAAGCGTCACGCGGAAAACTAGTGTGTGTGGGCACATTATGACAGGCATCCAATTTCTGGGCCGGGATGTGGGATGGGTTTAGATGTGGGATGGCACAGACCCTGTTCAAATGGGATTGACTTTTTGGGATTGGGTTTGGTTTGTTTCATTTTTGGGGGGGATCGGGATTTGCATTTCAAATTTTTCGGATCGGGATCCCATTTGAATCTAGGTAATCTATAATAAAAAATATCCCATCGGAATATACCAAACCGAGTAGATTCAGAAAAGTTTTTTCTCTCATTACATTACACATTTGGCTAAAGGTTCAAAGTTCAAATGTACATGAAAGACAAATACGTTCACAAATAAAACTTCAAAGACTAAACCCTCAAGGATTTAGCACCACGCTAATTATGATTCCGGCCAGAAAATCTGGAGACGATTTTGAAGATCATTTTGAAGAAGATTTTGCATTTTTATTTTTTTCGGAACGACTGTATCCAATTCCGCATCGGGTGGTACGAATGATGGACAACTTGATGATGGTCAAAATGCTAATTGGTCGCCAGTGATGTCATCTTTTTATTTTGCTCTTGAATGGATTGTGGGAGGCTATTTGCGAAAATGTGTAGGCAATGGGTTGAAAAAAATAGATCTTCGTCCCGGATCGCATTTATTTTTGAATATTTTTATTTTTTGATGGTGTGATGTGAACTAATTCCTTGCATGCCTTCTCCAAATACTTGATTGTTTTACTGACTCTGTGCTTTGGAAATCATAGTTTATAATGTACAAACATAGCACATTTTTGTAAAAGATTTATCCTAAATCTGTAAAAGAACAATATAACCCTACACAAGCATTTAAAATGCATTACACCTGGGAAAGCGCATCCATTTGAAAAAAGTGGGCGGAGCCTAAGAACGTTGGAAGTATGAATTCGAATTTTTCCCGAAAAATTTAAATTAAATTTTCGAAGTGAACAACAAACGATAGACGATTTTGGGCGGCGGCGGCAGAGCAGTGTTCAAAATGGGAACCCTGTTCGAAGCGCTACAAAAAACTGCTTCTCTGGGTGAATTTCGCGTCGTTTTTGCCCCGATTTTTAATCACATCGAATTTTGTTTTCGTCTCTTTTTCAGATCAAAATGACCAGAAAGCCGCCTTGGATTACTTGGCGAACGCCAAGGACAGCAATTACGTACGTGTCAATGTTTTTGAATACTTTGCGCTTTGTATAGGATGTGCTTGGTGCTCTGCAGGGACGTTATAGTAAAATTGGCACTGTTCCAACCCTGATGGTTTATGTTCATTGAATTTTATGCGACCCGATAAACTTAAATGCTACATTGTTCGTTATGAGCTCCAAATCGGAGCTTTAGCTGATAATATGGGAAAACGACGATCAGCTACGTGGCTACGTACACTATTTGATATTTGTCCTGCTCTGAACTGAAAACTGCGTTTTTCAAATTCCTATTTTTAGATCACTGGCGTGTCGTTCTTAGCGGCCTAATTGATGGCATTATTTTCAGTTGACAGCGGATCAAGCGTCAACTAGTGTGTGTGGCCCCAATATAACAACTGGGACTGCCCGTCAACACTCCCAATCAATTCAACCAATCACCACTCACGTAGGCGGAGTTTCTGCGGCAACTATCCGAAGTGCTGCGATCCACGGAAGCCGATGACTTTGTTCGACGGGCTGCGGGACTGCAGTTAAAAAACGCCCTGGTCGCCAAAGATGAGGACCTTAAAAAGTTGGCCATCAACCAATGGCTGTCCATGCCCGGCGAGATGCGATCTTATATCAAAGCGAACATTGCCGGGTGTCTGGGCACCGAGAAATGGCGCCCGTGAGTTGTGGGGGTTGTGGTTGGGAGACTATTGCTGCGTTTTAGGGTTGAAAAACATCAATGTTTTTAAAAGCCTACTTTTCTAGAGAAGTGCCACTTGAAAGTGAATGAAACAAGTGCATTGTTGCTGTAGTGTCATCTGGCATAGTATAAAGTCACGTAAGAAAGTATGCTACAAATTCAACAAGTGTAGAAAACAGTGTAGAAAAATTTTCACTTTTTTATTCATACTAGTTATGGTTATCAGATGTTACTGAAAGGCGTGCCGACATTACACTATGGATCATTATTCCTCCCAATGCGGATGGAAAGACCGCTGGCCATCTTTACGGCGCAGGACCAGTGCACATGTAAACCCAGTACACAAGTAACAATGTCCGGTGCCAATGTAGACCCGGTGCTTAGGAAGGGCCCCATACTTGAGCACTGGGTCTTCATTGGCGCTGCACGGGTTCAGTATGGGTTTGGGTTACCCCCCAAGCGCTCCAGCTATATCTACATATGTATCTAGCGATTTTCTCCCTTTTTTCCTTCTAAAGCTTTAAAAGCCCCCTAATATTAGGTTGTAAACTAATGAAGTGTCTTTTTTCGATTTCATACAAATATACATTTGTGCAGGGACGTACGCAGGATTTTTGAGCGGGGGGGGCGGATTGTATACGGAGCCCGGCGAACGGGGGGGCGGCGCCCCCCCCCCCCTCTAAAATTTGGCCTATAGTAAAGGAATGGAGCCATGGCGCTGGCGCCATTTGTAGGCGCCAGCGCCATGGCAGTATTGGCGTTGGCGTTGGCGCCAACGTCTGCCATATAGGTATCTGTTTATACCTATATATGGTACTAGGTCCGCTTTTGGCACTGTTGGACACTTTTCTAATGTAATTTGACACCTGAAAGTACATATTAAAGAATGGGGTAGGGATTTGCGCGCTTGCGCGCAAAAAAATTTTTAAAGTGCCCGCAAGTTCGCCTCAGAAAAGTGCCATTTCTGGCAAATTTTTCTGTCCGGCCCGGGAACGGGGGGGGCGGCCGCCCCCCCCGCCCCCCCCTGCGTACGTCCTTGCATTTGTGCATCCCACATTCTTGTGTACGTTGACCGATTTTGATGCCATTTGAGTATGTTGGGGTTTGGGGTCTGGGCTATGAAGAAATGTTTTTGTTTCCTCGAATAATCCCCCAGTCCCGAGATAAGGGGGGTCTATAAAAAGGTGGTCATTTTGCATGGCCGATCTACACATTCACTTTGAACCTTAATCACTCAGCAATTTCTGGGCCAATTTGGATCGTTCGACACTTAAAATGATCAGCACAACCAGTAGATTCCATTTTTGTGGTCTGATTAGTGATGTCTAAATTACGTATGCCGATTTGACCCAGTTCTTAAACACCAAAAATAAATTTGTCTAATCATGCTATCATATACTTTAGACAATGGGGATTCATATCCCAAAAAATTATTTTAATATCTCTTTCCAATCAAAAGTAATAGAACTTTAAACTTCCGCCTCCCATTCATGTAAATGGGAGGTAGATCATCGGTAGTGCGCTTTTAAAAGACGCAATGCCAAGCAACTGTTGGAGCAAGCAAGTTGCACTCCAACAGTTGCACTCTATATTTCAGTGGCCCCTTGTAGAGGCCACCGAAATACTGCAATCCTCAAAATATATGTTTCAAGAAATGATGAAACATCAATTTTGCGGGTTTTGGGTTAGGGGATTCAAGTCAAATTTAGGAGACATTTTAGGTATTTCAGTTGAACTGGGTGCCAAACTGAACCCACAAAAAAATATGTTTCACAATTTTTGGGGGCTGACTAGAATGAATTCATTAAAATGGGAAACAAAACCCAAAAACATGTTTCACCATTTTCAGGGCCTCAGTGACCATGGCATGGTTCTATGGCCCAACAAACACCAGCCATTTCTCACTCTCAAAAAATACTCACTCACCTTCATTTGTTGGGGCTGTACTTAGTCAAAAATTGCAATGATTACAAAGAATCCTTGAAACGTATTTCTCGCGGGTTTGGAATACAATGGTCAGAGTGGTTCACCCCAAATATGTTAAGGTAGACACTCTGAAGAGTCTGAATCCACCAAAAATATCTTTCACTTTTTTAGGGGGCTCCAACAAAAGCCAACCCAAAAACTATAGAAACAAAGCTCCATCCGCTGGGGCTGAAAATAATCTCATCAACCATTCTTAGCTAAGGATCTATGAAACATAATTCTTGCGGGTTCAGATTGGGATCTAAAATAAGAATTTTCCAGAAAGGGAATTGGCATGAATTCTTTTTCGATCTGCCATTATTCACTACCGATAATATAGGTACCCATGTAAATAACTAATCAAGAACGATGAATACAGATAACCTGAGCATAAAAATGAAACTTACAGGTTTTTCTGATCATTTTGAGTGTTCATTGGTGGAAATTGGCTGAGAAATGGCCGAGATATGGATTTCTGAAGTCACATGCATTTGCTTGTCATGCAGATTTTTCTAAACTGCCGGCAGATATAGATGAGCGTTTAGCGATTTTTCGATATTTTTAATTTTTCCACGGCCGCCCTTCTTACGGGGACCGTGAAAAAATTAAAAATATCGAAAAATCGCTAAAAGCTCATCTATATCTGCCGGCAGTTTATTTATTGTTGGGAGGCAATGTTTAAAGTGATATAACTTTTGGCTGGAGAGAGATATTGAAATAATTTTCGGGCCAGATTTATTCTCTTTGTCTATAGTATATGATAGCAACTTCAAAAAAATCGTCTTGAAAAATTATAATTACGATTATTTTTCATGTTCAAAAACCGGGTCAAATCGGCATACGGGATTAAGACATCACTAACTCGACCACAAAATTGAATCTGCGGATTGTCCTGGTTATTTTAAGTGTTGAACGATCCGAATCGGCCCAGAAATGGCTGAGTTATTAAGCTTCAAATTCAATGTGCATATTGGCCATGTAAAATGACCACCTTTTTATAGACCCCCCTTATCTCGGGACTGGGGGATTATTTGAGCAAACAAAAACATTTCATCATAGCCCAGACCCCAAACCACAACATACTCAAATGGCATCAAAATCGTTCAACGTACAACACAATGGAAAGCACAAATGTATATTTGTATGAGATGGCGAAAAAAGACACTTCATTAGTTTACAACCTAATATATTGATATCCCCCTGCAGAAACAAACAAATACACATGATTAGTGATGGAATGGCGCCATTTGAGGCCGCCAAAGTACGCCGCACCATGGCGCCCCTCTACTACTCTTGCTACTTGTGCACCGGATTTACTTGTACACCGACACACACCCCATCTTTACCCCTCCCCCCTCAGTTCGGTGGCGGCTCAATGCGTGGCTGCAGTCGCGTGCGCGGAGCTGCCGGCGCAGCAGTGGCCCGAGATCATATCGCAGCTGATCTGATGGACAACGTGACGCAGCCGAACAGCACCGAGCAGCTCAAGGAGTCCTCCCTCGAGACGCTGGGATACATTTGCCAGGATATTGTGCGTTGGGGGGGGGGGTGAGAATTGAGTTCGGGTAATATTGTAAAATGAATAGAATCATATAAATTACCCGTAAATAAACAGTGAAAGGTGAAAGTGAAAACTGCAATACAGCAACATCACTCTGGCGCTTCACACACTCCGTGTCAAGTTGACACTGTCAACTGGTTTTCCATGTCAATTCAGATTTTAGTTGACGTATCGCAGAACAATTTTGCATAAACCAATTAGAACCGAAATTATGATAGGATTCTGCGCAAAGTTTGCGCTCCACTAGGTATATGTGCCTTTGAATATGATAAGGCTCTTCGGCTAGTGTGTGTAGGTCCTCTCAACGTTTCACCGCCCCCCCCCCCCCCGCAGGACCCCAGCGTATTAGCGACTCGCGCCAACGAGATTCTCACTGCCATAGTGCACGGGATGAAAAAGGAGGAGCGATCGAACCACGTGCGGCTGGCGGCCACCACGGCGCTGTACAACTCGCTAGAGTTCACCAAGGCCAACTTCGACACGGAACACGAGCGACACGTTATTATGCAGGTGGGGTTTGGGCCGCCCTGGATTTACCGAAGGGTGACGTTTTAACGGGAAGTGGAACGTTTACAGTACCGCAACGTTTACCGACCAGGCATTCGTTTTTTTAAGTGGAGTTTTTGGAGTTATCGATAGATTTGAATCGATTTGTTGCATCAAAAATTTGTGAATTTTGTCATGATTTTATACGGTTGCCTGTATGGCTATTATACACGGTAATTATAACTTCTAACCGTAACTGTAACTTCATTATTCTACCCCCCCCCCCTCCCCCTGCAGGTAGTCTGCGAGGCGACCATTTCCACCGACGCGCAAGTGAAAGTGGCGGCGCTGCAGTGCCTGGTCAAGATCATGAGCCTCTACTACCAGTACATGGAACAGTACATGGCCCGCGCCTTGTTTCCGGTCGGTGCTTTGAGTGCTGCTGTTTGGATCGGAGGAATTGGGTTTCTACTTTTTTTAGAAAACTGTTGGTGGAAAACTGTGGAAATTTAAAAATCGTTTTTTAAAAGTCAGATGGTAAAAAAAACTCGTTTTTTAAGAAAACAGATCAGATAATATGATGAGAGAAAGCCTCGCCCTTAAAAAGTCGCTCAGCTTTCTATCTATTGTATGAAATTTAATCGCTAATTCTTATGTCTTCTTGTCTGTTCCAGCTCAACTGACTGCATTCGACATCTTTACGTTATCTTCCGAGACAAAATGACTATGACTTTTTCGAGTGTAAAAACTGCTATCCAACGTGTACGTTTCAAAACGCCCCCCCCCAACAGATCTCCCTGGACGCGATGCGCTCCACCAACGACGACGTTTGCCTGCAAGGCATCGAGTTCTGGTCGAACGTGTGCGACGAAGAGAGCAACCTCAAATTGGAGGCTGAAGAGGCTGAGGAGGAGGGTCGACCTCCAGAGCACGTATCCAAATTCTATGCCACCGGCGCCCTACAGTATATTGTGCCCATTTTGACCGAGTGCTTGGCTAAACAGGTGGGGTTGGGGTGGTAGAAAGGGTATTGGGGTGTGGAGCGATTGAAAATTTCCTGGTGGCGGCCCCGCACCTTGTAAAGTAAGGTAAGCGTGAAATGTTATGTAAAATGTTACTCGAAATTGGCAAATGTCATGTAAAATATTTAAAGTTGTGTAATAAAATCATTTATTTTAATTGACATTTTGCATAACATTTGGCACTTTACAGTGCGCGGGATGCCCCTGGGTGGGTTCGTTGTGTTTAGGTGTTTTCCAGATTTACCGGTACCGCAGGCGTTTGCGAGATTTACCGCTACCGCACTTCTCAGATTTATTGTGCGGTACCGTTCACCGAGCAAAATAAAACATTCACCGCAGGGACGTACGCAGGATTTTTGAGCGGGGGGGGGGCGGATTGTATACGGAGCCCGGCGGACGGGGGGGGGGGGCGGCGCCCCCCCCCCCCCCCTAAAATTTGGCCCTATAGTAAAGGAATGGAGCCATGGCGCTGGCGCCATTTGTAGGCGCCAGCGCCATGGCAGTATTGGCGTTGGCGCTGGCGCCAACATATACTAAATAGGTATCTATTAAGACCTATATATAGTTACTATGACCACGTTGGGCACTTTTATAATGCTGTTTGGACTCCTGAAATTATACATTAGACAACGAGGTGGGGTTTGCGCGCTTGCGCGCCAAAAAATTTCAAAGTATCTACAAAATCGCTTTACAAAAGTACCATCCCTGGCAAATTTTTACGACCGGTCCGGGAACGGGGGGGGGCGGCCGCCCCCCGCCCCCCCCCCCCCCCCTGCGTACGTCCTTGATTCACCGTACCGTATCATTTACCGCAAAGCCGTACCGTTTACCCCCCCCCCAGACGGAATGCGACGACGAGGACGAGTGGACGCCGGCGAAAGCGGCCAGCGTGTGCCTGCAAATGCTGGCCGAGTGCGTGGGCGACCAGCTGGTGCCGCACGTGCTGCCCTTCATCACGCAGCACATTCAGAGCGAGGACTGGCACTTGAAGGAGGCCGCTATTATGGCTTTTGGTCGGTTTTTGGCATCTTGCCGAGTGTGGGATGGATAGTTTTTTTCTTGGGGGGGGGGGCTGTTTTAGTCTGAATTATGTAAAATTATAGATTTTTACACATTCAAAATTGATAGGGAAGTATCATTTCGCTGAGCCTGTGTCTGCAACCCCCCTGTATACGTCCATTCTCCGACCACATTCCCCCACCGGCAGGCTCGATCCTGCACGGGCCCGACGTGGACAAGCTGAAGGGCTTGGCGGAGCAGGCGCTGCCCTTCCTCATCGTGGCCATGGGCGACGGGCGGGCAGAGGTGCGCGACACGTCCGCCTGGTGCATCGGCCAGGTGTGCGAGGTGTGCCAGGAGGTGGTCGTCATGCCGCACATGCTCGAGAAGCTGCTGCCCGCCCTGTCGCAGGGGCTGCAGCAGGAGCCCAGGGTTGCCGCCAGCGTGTGCTGGGTAGGTTTTGGACCGGTTTGGGGGTTGAATTTGGTGTGGTGATGGTCGGTGTAGTAAGTGCTGATATTTATAGGCTTTTTCAAGGTGTAGAAAGCAGAAAGGAAGAGAAATCCCTAAAAATGGTTACTATAGCCAGAAATAGGCAAAAAGTGAACAAAAATAGACATATATTTAAGTACATGAATAAATATATACCCGGAAATAGTATATTTCGAATGTGAAAAGGGCACCCCCCAAACCCCCATTGGAGACCCTGCACCCTACCTAGGGTTGGCCGATGTTTTTTTAAAACGTTTTTTAAATAAAAAAAACGTTTTTTTTAAAAAAAAACATGACGTCCGAAATGTTTTTTTTTTTTAAAAAAACATCGGCTGGAATTTTTAGTACTAAGCACTAGGTATTTTGCAAAATTTTTGCGCGCAAGCGCGCAATTTCACACACAAATTGACATTGGTGGTTGTTTTCATTGGTTTTGTTGCATTTTTAGTATCAAAACATTCATTTCTATGTGCTACCATGGGTGAATAAGCCGACATATGTTGCTGTAATATATAATATTGAGGTAATGTGCTTCCATGTACCTCCACAATGTGTAACTTCACTCCCAAAGTAACAACCTCCTTTTATAACATTGTTTGATCACCATTCCGTGCCAAACTTTACCTGAAGTCACGAACATTCGACTATAAGGCAATATACGAACGATATGTCGACGAAAAATGGATATTTTTGACACAAATCACCACTTATAATGCTATCCCATGGCTCCACAGCCATTATATGGTCATATTTAACATCACAGAGTATTGCCAGTGTCTGATATACCTATATATGTTGACACTAGGTCATATCTGGGAGCTTTTAAAAAAAAACGTTTTTTTTTATAAAAAAACATCGAGTTAAAAAAAACGTTTTTTTTCTAACCCTAACCCTACCCCCCTGTATAGACCCCTGCACCCTACCCCCTTTTTAGACCCCTGCACCCTACCCCCTTTTTAGACCCCTGCACCTAAGGACGTACGCAGGGGGGGCGGGGGGGGGGGCGGCCGCCCCCCCCGTTCCCGGGCCGGCCATACAAATTTGCCAGGAATGGCACTTTTGTAAAGCGATTTTGTAGGTACAATTGAAAAATTTTTGCGCGCAAGCGCGCAAACCCCACCCCGTTGTTTAATGTATAATTTCAGGAGTCCAAACAGCATTATAAAAGTGTCCAAAGTGTTCATAGTAGCTATATATAGGTCTTACTAAATACCTATATAGTATACGTTGGCGCCAGCGCCAACGCCAACGCCAATACTGCCATGGCGCTGGCGCCTACAAATGGCGCCAGCGCCATAGCTCCTTTCCTTGAGTATAGGGCCAAATTTTAGGGGGGGGGGCGCCGCCCCCCCCCGTGGGCTCAGTATACAATCCGCCCCCCCCGCTCAAAAATCCTGCGTACGTCCCTGCCTGCACCCTACCCCCCCATTGGAGACCCCCGCACCCTACCCCCCATCGGAGACCCCCGCACCCTACCCCCCATTGGAAACCCCCTTACCTTACCCTATGCCAATCGCAACTGCCTCGCAGGCGCTGTCGGGCCTGGCGGCGGCCGCGTACGACCAAGCGATGGCGTCGGACACGTCGGCAGAGGACCACGGCCAGCCGGCCACGTTCATCCTGACCACGTGCTACTCGGACATGATCAGCGAGCTGAACAAGGTCACCGACAGGTCCGCTTGGGCTGGAGGTTTTGGAGAGTTAAGATTTTGAGTTCAAGGTACAATTCTGTTGTCAACTGAATACTGTGCATACGCACAACGCTATCTACTGAAATTGGTGTAAACCTTTCGAAACCTGTCGCGTTTGTAAAGTGTTACTTAAAAAAAATTATAATTGGGTTAACACACAAACAAATTCAAATCCATGAAAGTCGTTGAACATCATCTTTTTGTTCATTTTTTCATTATTTTTATTGACGGCCGCATTTTTCAGACCCGACGGCCACAAGTCAAACTTGAGAATAGCAGCGTACGAGGCGCTTATGAAACTCATCACCAACAGCCCCAAGGTTCGCTCCCAAATCTTTTTTAAAACACAATTTTTGATTTAAAAAACGTTTACTTTAAAAAAAAGTTATCCAACCCGCAGGACTGCTACCCAGTTGTGCAGGAGACTACAATAGAGATTTTGAGAAAGCTCGAGTGCCTGTTAAAGTTGGAAAACCAGATCACATCGGCCACGGAAAAATCGCAGTACTTAGATTTGCAATCGCTTCTCTGCGCCACGTTGCAGGTTTGTGGCACTGCCGCCCCGTGGTTAATTAGGTCAATTAGGGTGTCAACTAGGGTTCAAACGAGAAGAGGTACACGAGACAAGCGGTAGTAGTTTGTGATGTTATGTATAGCATTTTAAGAGGTGATTTCTGCCAAAAAAATACATTTCTAACGACCCAGTCCCGGTCCCGTCAATCCCAGTCCCGGTCCCGACACTCCAGTCCCGGTCCCGACATTCAAAAATTCCTGGTCCCGGTCCCGACCACCCAGTCCCGTTCCCGACATTGGAAAATTTCTGGTCCCGGTCCCGAAAACTGGTCCCGTTTTGAACCCTAGTGTCAACTGGTTTCCATGTCAATTCGGATTTCAGTTGACGAGTCGCAGGACAATTTTCACGTGCACATGCGGCAATGGCGAAAATTAGTTAACGTGTGTATTTATGTGCATTTGAAAATCTTACTGCGACCTACCAAGTAAAATGTGAATATCAGTCGGTTGATAGTGATACCCGATGTCATTGTCGACTAGCGTGTTTGGTGCTCATGCTTACGTTCTAATCGAATCTGGATGGGTTGGGTTAAGGGCGAAGAGATCAACTTTTTTCGGTTACAATATGATTTCTTCAAAATTGCCTTTTTGTGGGGTAAAAAGTGCGAATAAATTTATGAGTTGGTGGGCCGGAAAAAGGTGGATTT
The DNA here is from genome assembly GCA_964036195.1 of Sphaerolaimus hirsutus. NCBI lineage: Eukaryota > Metazoa > Nematoda > Chromadorea > Monhysterida > Sphaerolaimidae > Sphaerolaimus > Sphaerolaimus hirsutus. The sequence goes on from OZ038458.1 coordinate 775,586, forward strand.
ATTTGTTTTGATCAGTTTTTAATTTTTGTTTTACAAAATTACAATCCGATTTTTAAAATTTTCTAAACGTGGTGATAAATGAGGTGTTAGAAAGCGAATATCGGAACTTTAGCTGCTTGATATTCAAAAGTATTTAAAACAAATTAATTAAATAATTCTGATGGCTGTTGTAAAAAACCAAATGGCCCTGATCCGCTCAGTCGGTGGTGCGCAAGATGAAGCCCGAGGACGCGCCGGTCATCTCGCAGCCCATCATGCAGTTCTTGGTCATGATCATGCAGGTTCGCTTTCATACGATTATATTCGATTAAATATTCTCAAAATCAAGGACGTATCCAGGGGGGGGCGGGGGGGGGGGCTGCAGCCCCCCCCCCCTTTCCCGGGGTGAGACCTAAAATGTCCCCGAAAATGCAATTTTTCCTATATATTTTTCGATGTTTCTTAAAAATTTTGCGCACGAGCGCGCAATTTCTTCCCCATGCATTGTATTTTCAGCGGATCGGTTCCTGTAAAACAATATCCTTGGAAATGAACACATTTTTGCGGCTTTCGCTGTGTATGTATGCATATTTACATACAGATAAAGCGGTTTCTGGCACTGGCGTCAACGCCAATAGCGCCATGGCGTGCCGCCTTTGTATGGCGCCATCGCCAAAACGCCTTTCCGTCCCTATATAGAAAACAATTTAGGGGGCCCCCCGTTCGCCGGCCCCCGTAAACAAACAAACCCCCGCTCAAAAATCCTGGATACGTCCCTGCTCAAAATCACCTACATTCTCAATTCGAACCGTGGCGCAGCGGTGCGCCGGCCGCGAGTCCCAGTGCGGCGGCGTGATGGAGGACGCGCTGATCGCCGTGGGCGCCTGCGTCGACCAGCTCGGCAAGGACTTCGCCCGCTACATGATCGACGTGAAGCCATTCATCGTGGCCGGACTCAAGCACCACGCCGATTATCAGGTGTGCAGAATGGTGCTCCACACGCTGGAATGTCAACTGGTTTCAGTGTCAACTCGATTTTAGCTCAAGTTTGGTTGCATGACAATTTCAAGTGCACATGCGGCAATGTCGAAACGGAATCAATTTTCCATGTTCATTTGAACATGGTTTCACAACCCACAAACTGAAATCTTGTTGAAATGCACATGGCAATATTGATTCCTTTTCGACATTGCCACATATGCACTTGAAAATAATCCTGCTACCTTAATGCAGCTAAAATGAGTTGACTTCAAACCAGTTGACATTCCAGCGTTTCCAGCGTGTGGAGCGCCATTGAGCCGTTGAGAAATGAGGTTGTGTGTGAGGGCAATTTGACAAATTGCGACCATATTTTGATGAATTAGTTCCGCGTAAAATTATTCATCAAATCCATCCTTACTAGACGCATGTAATGTGATACGGTTGTGATAGTGTTTTTTCAACACAACCCCCACCATTTGAAAAAAAAACTTTTTAAAAACACATTTTTTTAAACCTTCACCTAAACAACCCCCCAGGTGTGCCAAGCGGCCATCGGTCTAGTCCAAGATGTCTGCCGGGCGTTCGAGTCCGACGCGCTAGTCTTCCTGGACGAGTTCGTCATGCTGCTGCTCGAGATCTTGCAGGACCAAAATGCCGAGCGATCGCTCCGCCCCCTGGCGCTGTCCGTTTTTGGAGACATCGCTTTGGCTGTGGGCAGCCATTTTTTGAGATATGCAGAGGCTGTTATGCCCTGGCTCAATGCAGAGTCTATGAAGAAAGTGGATAATTTGGTTGGTTTCTATTTTGTTGATAGGTTGGTCATTGGATCGTGTTTTTGCTACCAGTTCAACGACTCGGTTGGGGTGATGCTAGGGATGGCCAGAAAACGTTTTTTTCAACGACCCTGTTCAGGGACGTATCCAGGATTTTTGAGCGGGGGGGCTGCTTGTTTACGGGAGCCGGCGAACGGGGGGGGGGGGGGGGCTCAGCCCCCCCCCTAGAATTTTTTCCCTATGTAGGGACGGAAAAGCGTTTTGGCGCTAGCGCCATACAAAGGCGCCACGCCATGGCGCTATTGGCGTTGGCGCCACCGCCAGGAACCGCTTTATATACATGTAAATATGCATCATATATGGCGAAATTCGCAAAAATGTGTTCGTTTCCAAGGATATTTGTTTACAGAGGCCGATCCGCTAAAAATACAATGTATGGGGAAGAAATTGCGCGCTTGCGCGCAAAATTTTTTAGAAACATCAAAAAAATATATTGAAAAAGTTGCAGTTTAAGGGACTTTTTCGGTCTCACCCCCTGGATACGTCCTTGACCCTGTTTGTTTTTTAAACGTTTTTTATATATATTTAAAACGGTTTTTTTAAAGCTCCCAGATATGGTTATGGGTCAACATATACAGGTATATCAAACAATTGCCAGTACTTTGTGATGTTATATAGAGCCACAGAATGGCTGTGGAGCCATGTGATAGCATTATATGGTGATTTCTGTCCGCTAAAATTACGTTTTTAAACAGGTTTTAAATAGTAAGAGGTTGTAAATAGATTATGTTTGTCCTCCGGCAGAACCAATTCGCGGGCGCAAAAAGTGCTGCATTCCCGCCAAGAAGTTACCTTTTGTTGACGGCGGATCAAGTGGCAACTGATGGCCGTGTACCCCCGCAGGAGGACTACGACCTGGTGGACCACCAGCACAGCGTGCGCGAGTCGTGCCTGGAGGCGTACACGGGCATCGTGCAGGGCCTCAAGGCGTCGCCCAACGCGCAGTCGGACCTGCGCGCCATCGAGACGCACGTGCCGCACATGGTCCAGCTGCTCGACGACATCGCCGGCGCGCACGTGGCCGCCAGGGTGCCCGACACGCTCGTCGCCGCCGCTGCCGGACTCATTGGGTGGGTTGGGGGTGTGGCGGGTGTATGGATATGTTAAATACAGTGTAGAATGTAAAATGTCGGGAGTGTCAAATGTCATGTAAATAACCTGCAAAATGTCAAACATACAGAAAAAAACGTTTTACGCGGTCTGTGTGGCCCCGCGACCAATTCTACCAGTAAACATCAAAATTTGGTAAACTGATAAATCAGCTTATGAGGTTGTTGACAGATTCAAATATTATAAATATCAATATATTTAAACTGATTACGGTAAGCTCAAATGTGAAGGTGCAATATCGTCGAAATAGCTGCGATAGACATGCCGCAATATTGAAAAATCTATGTACCGAAATTTGAAGATGGTTCCGTGGCCCGTCAACTAAAACGCGAATTGACATTGGAAACAAGTTGACACCCCCCACCGTCAACTAGTCGAAACATGTAGCGCCTTCAAAGAAGACTATCCCTCTCGCAGCGACCTCGTGGTAGCCTACGGGCAGCAGATTTTGCCGCTGCTCGAACGCGACGCCATCACCAAAATGCTGACGCGCGGCCGCCGCGCAAAGTCCGCCAAAACGAAGACACTGTCGAATTGGGCCGCCAAGCAGATACACAAGATAAAATCTGGCGCGTGAATGGCTCAGCGCCGCTGAGATGCACCATTTCTAGTGCGGGAGAGAGTCCTTTAAGTGACTGTTAAGTGACAAATTTGGAGAAGGTATCAACATTAACTTCTGTCATGTTAAACTTTTTGCCACTTGACTTGGCCGTGTTCGACTGCTTACTGAAACTTTTAACTTTGGCTGACGTTTGTCACTTGACAACCACTTTACAAGGTGCGGGGATTGTCCACGGGTTCAAACGGGATGCGTTTCTCGAGATAACGACTGATTCCGAAATGTCTGGATCGGAACGCGCGGGTTTCGGTGTCCGGACTGGAAAATCAAGACATTTGAAGATATTTACTTTTAAAAGTCGATAACTCCAAAAAATCGATTTCGAGAAGATTTTCTGTTTCGTTTAATGGAGATTTTTCTATATAAAAAGGGGCAAGCGACGTTGGAAAAAATTCGTAAATTCCGATTCGAGATGTAGTTTGCGAGCTTGACTAAATTTTCTAAATTGTGGAGTTACCGACTTCCCTAAGTAGGCGCCTCAATTATTGGGTAGTGTTCCGTTTGAACCCTATGTCGCCCTAGGTAATCTTTCTGTGTGCGTATCTATTCTCCGATTTCGACTGATTTGCACGATTATTCATGAAATTAACTTGTCAGCTGTTTGGTTTCTACTCATCTAAAAATTGTCTCACTTTTCATGTGGTCTGATGTTGATTCCTAGTGTGTGTTTTTGGTGCGGCGGTGAAATTTTGCGCCGCTGTATGGATCTCAAAACTCGCTGCGCAGCGGCGGGCGCTGTGAAGCACTCGCGATATCGGCACCGGATCGACGTGCGGCTGCGCACCGGCACCGCTTAATTTCATTATCGGTACGGTACTGATTGATACGGCACTTGATTTGGTCAACTGATTTTTTAAAATCACTGAAACCCCGTTTTGGACGATTTTGAAAAAAAATTAATCTAAATTTGAAAAATTTAATCAAAAATCAGTTCTTTAAACCAATGTGTTAAAAAATTGATTTTTTTTCAACCGTAGCGGTGGCAACGGTAAACGGTGCTATGTTTAGCAGCAAAATTTCGCATCCCACACATAATTGCGTGTGTTTTTGCGCGTGACTGTTTTGTATTTCAGTGACAAGGTGTTCATGATGTTTTGATTTTATAGCGACAAATGTAGTAGAATTTTTTATTTGAGGCTGCTATTTTATCTGTGCGAGTGTTGAAATAGAACTGAGGCGATAGGGTAGGGAATTTTAGGGTGCTAGTGTCCTACAGAATGAATAAAAGCTGTAAATTTGTCAAAACCGAATGTAAAAATGATCTGAAATCCGAAATACCTTTTTTCTCAAAATCCTCAATTTTTCTATCGCCGCTAAGCATTTGACAAAATTACAAAAAGCATTTTATCATACACGAAAAAACTTAATGAACACCCCCCTGTGTCTGTCTGGTTCCGACTGAGTGCTGTCTTTGAACTTGCAAATGTGCGGGTATGCATTTGATCACAGTTTTCATACAAATACACGCATTTTTGAGTGTGAATTTCAATGTGATGACCTTTTCAAAAATGATAAAAATGCATTTTATTCGCGCCGCGAAAAATTCACTGTTATAAGGTACATATAGAAATAATTTTTTTCGACATTTCTACGCCCATATCTTGCATTGATTTAAAGCAGCGTGATTGTTTTTTTACATCTTAATAATAATTTAGTATTTATGCATGGATAAAAAAAGTTTACGATGAAACTCGTAGGTCCAAATGGGACTAATTTCTCGGCATTGGGGCTAATTCTTGACTGTTCAGGGATCAGGGCCCTGTAAAATGTCATGCAAAGTGTCTAAAGTCATGTAAAGTACCCTGTAAAAAGTCAAATTTTCTCCTATTTTTACACTTTACATTTTACAAGGTCTGGAATGTGTTTTTTAGATCGCAATCTATTTTAGAATGTGTGAAAATCGATTTGGAACAGCAAAAAAATTAGATTCTGTATAATCCCGATCAATTTATAACTCGGGAGACAGTTTCGGATTCAAGATTTCTGGGTCAAATTTCATATATTGTCAACAAATAGAAATAGAGTTGAAACCACATCCCGACAAGTAATGCTTTTCCAATTCCGATCCCAAAATCAATCCCGATCCCGAGAAACTTGCCGCATTTGAACCTTATCTGTTTGAAGTTTGCCACGAAATGTGTTTGATCATTGTCAGTGTCTTCTGTGCTCAACTGATGTGTGATGATTTTTTTAGTGTGAATGAAGTATGATGTGTGATCTAAGGTAATTTTCTCGTGTCTAATCGTATTTATATAAAATATATATTTTTATGCAGCGTACATAAAATATTCATGCCGTGTGAAGATCAACAACAAAAGTTGTCTTATGGTCGGAATTTTTGGCTTTGTTTAAAAGTCAAATTTAGAATACCTAGGGACCGGCGTCAAGTACGCAGTGGAGTAAAACAATATGAAAACTACTTGAAGTGTGAAGCGAAATGTTGGAAGAGAAGTTAATTTGGGTGAAAAGTAAATTTTTCTTCTAACTTTACTTCAAAATCGCTTATTTTACTTCACTTATGGGAGGCACCAGTTCTATGCCAAATGCTCAAGTAGACAAATTTGTGATCAAAAATGTCTGTCACTTGATTTCATTTCAACTGATGTGGCTTGCCATTCGGGATGAGCTTTCTTGTCGCTTGCCTAGCCACGGAACTGCCTGATACGGGGCCGGCCTGATACGCACATCTGCCCCTTCGCACATTTGCCCGTTTTTTCACTTGACACTTTTTCAAGTGATTTTCAGATATGACTGAAGTGAAAAACGCTGCGCAATGACATTAGTGAACTTTTTTCACTTCACTCATATCTGAAAATCACTTGAAAATGTGCGTAACGGGCAGATGTGCGTATCAGTGCACCCCCCTGGCACACAACCGCCCCCCCCCCCCCAATTGAGTGAGAGATAACGTATATGACAAAAGCTGCGGTTTGTGATCCGAGCAATGCAGAACACGTTAAAAACATGGTTTATCCCAATATCGTAAAATAGTGAATTTTTCTACGTCTGTGTACATTACAAACAACAAATTAGTACTGGGAAATCAAAAAAATTTTGGCGAAATAATACCCTTCTCGTTTAACCTCCCCTCAAAATTCTCACTCTGAAAAAATAAACCCCCTGGGGGTATTTCGAGGAAATACGGTAGGTATATTTAATTTCAGCGGAAATACGGTATATTTATCAAACATGTTGGTTAGGTATTCTATTTTGTCCAAAATGCGTTATTTCACCATTGTGCAAAGTAAACTAAACACTGCGCTCCAGCCAGGGGTATCTTGAATTTTGACCTTCCGAGTGGTTGGATAGATAGCAAATCGCTTCTCTGGAGGGATTGATAGCTGAAAAATTTACTGGGGGGGTTGTGGTGGTTCGATATATAGGCTTTTTCGGGGCATAGAAGGAAGAAAAGGGAGAAAAATCGCTAAAAGTAGGTGTAAAATGGCTCAAAATGGGTATACAATAGCATATAGTACTAAATATAGCTGAAAATAGGCAAATAGGAACCAGAACCATGATTTTGGAAGTGAAAATCTATAAAAAGGTATGAAAAATAGCGATTTTGGGCGAAAATTTGGGTACACTTTCGCAAAAATCGCTCCAGATAGGTAGATAGCTGGCCGATTGGGGGAGGGGGGGGGGGTTAGGGGGTAGTAGCCCTAAATTTTGCCTCCGGGATAGGGTTCAAACGATATGACTTTTCGATATCGATATTCGATATTTGATATTTTTTCAAAATTTTCGATATCGATATTCGATATTTTTTTCTGAAACTCGATATTCGATATCGATACGATATGGAACCTCGATATCGATATTCGATATTGAAAAATGGTCGATATTCAATATTTGATATTTTCGATATTCGATATTGCGATATGCTTTTGGTATAGCAAGGCATATTTCAGGTGGCATATTGTATTTTCATGTGGTTGCACACATGTTTAATCATCTCTTTACTGAAATTTGAATGGTGCAAGTGATTTTAACAAGCTTTACATCACTTAAGGGCATGTTGCAAAAAAAAGTATATCAGCGTCTTCTGGCTTCAAATTTAGCACTCCAACAACAATGACATTATAAATACTGTACTTTTACTCATCAAATACAATACTATAAGCATATCAGATCAACTATAAACATCTCAAAGTGAAAATGAAAAGGAAATTTGGGGACACAATACAGGTTCGATATATCGAAAAAATTGTCGATATTCGATATTCGATATTTTTTCAAAATTTTCGATATTCGATATTAAAAAATGGTCGATATCCGATATTCGATACGATATATCGTTTGAACCCTACTCCGGGATAGATAGATAGCTGGCCGGTTTGGGGGGGTAACCCCCCCCAACCCCCCCTTTCGAGACCCCTGGCCCCAGCTGACACATCTTTGTTTTGATAATATCTTTGTGATGTAATGAAGCCTGAATGCATTTCCATATCAGCAAAATCTGACGTAAAAAGATGACCTAGGCATATTTATATACATATTTATTTTATCCAGGGAAAAACAAACCGTTTATAATTATATAAATAAAGTCATGCAAAAGCACTGATATTTAACTGGTGCAAAGTTCAAAAGCAGACAAGTTACAAGAAAATCGGTAGGTGACAGGTATAGTCGACTGACCGCAAAGTATGTGCAGAATTCTACAATAATTTAATGGATAAAATCTTGTGATAAATTTCGTTATTAATTATTCCGTAGTAAAAAAACAACGAAATATTATGTTGAAAAAAATGAAACAAATTATGCAAAACGGGCTTATTTTTGGTTCATTATTCAGATGGGTTACGGTAGGTTTCCTTTTTGAGTGTGATGTCTGCCGAGTATACCTAGTTAAGCGATAACTTTTCCCGTCACTTCTCCGCTTCAAATCGTAAAAAAACATTTAATTATGTGTAAATAGATATAATATTTAAATCACGCATGGCCAAACAAGCACTGACCAGAAATCCATGGCTCATATTTTATGGTTGAATGCAAACGTAAATATTTAGATGGAAAAACGAGTGACAAGTAAATAATTATACTGCGCTGAACAGCCACTCAAGCGGTCACTTTGGGGCCACACACTAGTTGACATCAACATTCATGTCAACTACATTTTGGGTTATTTTATGATTTCAATCTCCTATCTAATAGAGCCTAGTTAAGTTTATATCGTGACACTTAATTTTCACTGTTTCTGTTAAGTGTGATGTTTCTAATTTTTTGTGTTAATCAGTTGACATTCAGTTGTCACGAATTTTCGATGTCAACTAATGCGTGTGGACCCATTAATAGGGCACCAGGGGCCAATCTCGCACATTGTCAAGTGTCAAATGTTTGTTTTTAACAAACTTTAAAGTTCTCAATGATTTTCTTCTGCGCATCTAAAAGTTCCCGGGGAACTTTTCCCACTACAGTCCACCGGTAAGTGACAGAAATTCGTCACTTAACAAGGTGCGAGATCCGAACCAGCGGCCGCACGGCGACCGTTTCACACTTAAAAAATGCCGCACCGGCGACCGCAGCACAACGCAACCACATGACCACAAAATGGGTCGAATAGGGCTAAACTCGAATTGGGGAATTACAACTCGATGTAAAATGCAGACGCAAAATTTCACCGCAAAATTTGTCATGAACAATAAGTAGGTATACAAATCAATACCTAAATCATGTCCAAAACGCAGCGTAAACGGTCAACTTTTTCTAGCGACGTCAATTTTTCAATGATTTCAGTCACATTCGCGTCATAAATTTCGACATTAAATGAAAATTGGAGACCTGTATTACCCACCTTCATGTAATTAATTTAGCGCTGAAATTTTATGTTTCCATTTTACGTCAGCTGTAATTCCAACTTAATAAAGGTAGCGCAGATACGGCGCGACAAAACTTTCATTATAATTTAAAAAGTGCCGCGGCGGCAATATATTTAAGTAAATACATAACATCACAAGCGACAATTCAACGATAAATACTGCGGTGATATTGGGGGGTGAGCGATGAAAAAATGTGCCGCGGCGTGAAGCGACGGCGCCGGGGGGGGGGGGGGGGGGTTAAATGTAGTTGGGTGTTTCCTGACCCGTCAACAAGCGGAACATCGACGTGGGCATCGTTTTCATTTGGATCTGCGCCAGGGGTTTTTTTTAGTAGACTATACAAATGGCGGCGTCACGAGTTAAAAAAAAATTGGAATCTGAATTTTTTTTAAATCTGGGTAAAATGAGATTTTAGAAAATGGAATTCTAAATTTGTCGTTATGCTGAATCAATAGTCATTATGCAATTTCACATAGAAATCGTCACAGAGGTTTGTTGTGTTATTCAGTGTCACCTTTCTTGCCAAAGCTTCCATTTCTACATGCTGACAAACGACCACAGGGTGCAGTCCCGCGCACATTAAAGTGTAAAGTAAAGCGTCAAATAACACTTCAAAACTGAACTTTTCACATTTTACACAAAATTTGACACAAAATTGCACAACACTCTACACATTTACAGGGTGCGGCACTACCCCCGAGTGCGGCGGCGCTCACCTCCCCCACTGCAGTAGCCAACATATTCACAATGCGCTCGTGCGGCACGGCGACCACCGACTGCCCGTTGATCTCTATGATCCGGTGGCCCACCCGGATGCCGCCGCGCTCGGCGATGCCGCCGCGCAGCAGCGAGCAGATGACGCCGTTCTGCACCGAGAAGCCCAGCTGGTACTTGGTGTCGGGCCGCTTGATGCGCACGTCGACCACGGGCGGGGTGGGCACCACGGTCATGCGCACCGCCGTCAGGGTGCGGCACGTCTGCGGGCGGGGGTTATGGTGGGGGTTGCGTGGCCCGTTTTTGGAAGTATAAACGGGAGTGTGTCGGTGCACAAGTAAACCCAGTGCACACGTAGCAAATGTAGTAGAAAGGCGCCATGGTGCGTCGTACATTGGCGCCATTCCATCACTAATCATGTGTATATTTGTTCGCAGGGGTACAATATATGGGTTTTTTCAAGCTTTAGAAGGAAAAAAGGGAGAAAAATCGCTAGATACATACATATGTAGATAGCTGGAGCGTGTGGGGGGTAACCCAACCCCCCATACTGAACCCCTGCAGTGCCCATGAAGACCCAGTGGTCAAGTATGGGGGCCGTACCTAAGCACCGGGTCTCCATTGGCACCGGACATTGTTACTTGTGCACCGGGTTTACTTGTGCACTGGTCCTGCGCCGCCAAACAACAATCAATAACCAGCAAAAAAACCGTCGCAACCCAAAAACACCCCCAAATGCCACCTTAATATGCTGCTGGCACATGGGCAGCGGCAGGCCGACCATGGAAATGCCATTGACGCCTATAATCTGGTCGCCAATGTTGAGCATGTTGCTGCGGGCGGCCGCGCCGCTCGGCTGCAGGTTGGCTATGACCACCGTGGGCAGCATGCTGCCCCAGCCGGACTCGACCACGACCAGACCCAGCGGCTCGCCCTTCGCTTTGGCCACCACCACCTGCGGGGGGGGGTGATTGTGTGATGATTGGCAGGGTGGGGGGACCAGTGGCGTAGCCAGGATTTTTGAGCGGGGGGCGGATTGTAAACGGATGCCGGCGAACGCCCCCCCCCCTCCTAAAATTTGGTCCCTATTATGGCGGAATGGCGTTATGGCGCTGGCGCCATTTGTAGGCGCCATTTGCAGGCGCCGCGCCATGGCGTGATTGGCGCTGTCGTTGGCGCCAATGCCTACAGAATAAGAACATATTTACCAAACTGTCTGAAAATTGGCTCCGAATGTAGTAATTTGTAACGGTATTGATAATCCGGACGCGTACATATGAATAACACAGGTTTTGAGGTGCTGAAATGCCGCTTGCGCGCAAAATTTTTGCAAACTACCTATAAAATGGCTATAGAAATGTGCCATTCCCGCTACCTTTTCTGTCCGGCCCGGGAAGGGGGGGGGGGCGGCCGCCCCCTCCCCTGGCTACGCCACTGGTTGGGACGATATAGCGTATCGAATATCGAGTGTATTTACATATAGAATATCTGATATCGACCATTTTTCCTATGGAAAAACGAATATCGACATCGAGTGGCCATATCGATATGGCTATTGAATAGCGGGTTTCAGAAACAATATCAAATATCGATATAGCAAAGTCCCAACCCTATGGTAATTGGCTGGAGACTGGGGCCGGGGCTTGGTCATATGAGATGTGTGTGAAGTTGAGATTAATGAAACATAGTTGCTGAGAATTATCGATATGCAAAGTGTTCGATAGTCGGTACCATCCGCGGATGTGTCGATATCGGTTCAGAACGATGTTTCAATGTCGCTAGGATCAGTGCAGGTACAATATAATATAATATTAAACCCAAAATCGATACAATATAATATTAGATACCATTTCTACATCACGCAGAGCAGTGCAGCAGAGCAGCGACAGATAAGGCTGCATTTCAGTTGAAAAAATTTACCGATTGACACTTCACACTTTAATTTAACTTTACACCCCGAGAAGCAAGTTGCATTTCGAGATACCCCCGCACCCCCAAAAAAACATCCTATACCAGACCGACTTCATAAGCATTGCTAAAGTGCGTCACAGCGGCATCTCTAAAATCGTCCAACGCCGTGTGCCTGCACTGTTCATAACTGAAGCGCACTGTGCGCACCAGCGCCATTGGAGGCTCAGCGCACTCCCGCTGCACATGCGACCATTTTAAATCGGATGTCTAGGGGGAGCCATAGATTGTGTGCGGTGGCGAGCTGGCTAGTGGTGACATGTTTAGTTGTTTAGTGGTGAATGATTTTGGGTAGGGGGTGCCTGTCTATGGTGGGTGGAAAGATGTTTCGTTTCGAGTTTTTAAAAGTTTGGTTGCTCGAGAATTGACGTTAATTGATTCAGTGTGATTTTATTTTGAATATTTTTGTGCTACAACACGTTCAAAACTCGAACTTGCATTACGAAAATCATCCTACATCATACATAAATTACAATCTATAATAATTTTAATTTAAAAATATATATTTTAATCTTTTTATTGAAAAAAATTAAAACGTAAAATTTCTTGACAATTACCGAGAAATAGACTTCATCAAGATATAGTTTTCGTGCCAAATCATAAAAATAAGAAGGCAAACCCTGGAAAATAACGCGGTGCCGCAAACAAGCGGAATCAGCTAAACAGATACATAGCAGTCATTTGCAGTCATAGTTAGTGATGGAAAGGTACCGGTACCAAAAGTGCCTAGGAAACACTTAAAGTGAGAAGTGATGATAAAGTGGTAAGTGACCAGTAAAGGGAAAAAGTGCTAAGTTGGTGAGAACCGATTTTTTAAATGAAGGTATTTCTCATTTGCAGGTTTTACTCGTCACTGCACTTATGAGTTAAAGTCGCTTATCAGTTCTATTGTGCCTGTGCACACTATTTTTCACACAAAGTTTCGAAAACTCACAAGTCAACTTAGAACGCATTTGAGTTTTCTACAATAACGTGGCCGTCAACTACTGATAACGGAGATTAAAAATAACCCATTGTACATGGTCGGGCTGAAAAGTCCCCGGGCAGTGCTCGCCATTCGCGCTAGGGGTACGCTACAGTTATAAAATTTGAACACATTAATATTTCAGGTGTTTTGAGTTTTCACCCAAAATTTCACCTCTCTAGCTTCACCCACTGCGGAACTGTGGGGGTTACAATTTCGGTCATTTTGTACTGATGTACAAATGGTGCTCTAGCTCAACGCTGCTTTAAGTTGTGATCATGAAACTTTGGCTAGTGTAAGCCACCAGTGCTGGCAATGTGCTGATAGTATTCAACACTTTCATCAACATCATTTCTATTTAAGCGGCGTTTACACTGACACGTGTGACGACAAAAACTTTTTGGGCTTTCAACTTTCTTTATGTCATGAAAATTGAATAATTGTTGTGTCAGACACCTAGATCTCGATCACTCTTTCTGCCTAGGACAAACATAAATTTTTATATATGACGTTATCATACACAATAAAAC
>OZ038458.1:789299-819539 GCA_964036195.1 Sphaerolaimus hirsutus
ATCCGGAAACTACCATTACGGTACAGTAATCTTTACCGACCCTAGAGGGGGGGAGGGGGGCGGGTCCGCTGCACCGGTACCGTCTGCATGCGCTGTGCACTGTGCTATTTATCTAAACGCGTTATCGTCTTAATACACGTCGGTTGGCGGCGCGCTGCAGTGCCCCCTCTGCGACGCGTGTGCAGCCCGTGCGTTCACCCTACCCACACTAGTTGACAAGGATACCAGATATCTTCTGGTTCTCATCCCAATTCAAAGCTTGCTCACGAGCCGACGAACGACGTTCTAATAAAAAAAATGTTGAATCATGTTGCCAATGAAGCTTTTGTTTGAAAAATAATGTGCAAAGATTGTTGTATGTGCAATCGGGCATGTGCCTCTGTGCATGTTTACCCGCTGTGCATGTCAGGAGTATTCAAGACTTTGAGCCTCCAGGGGGTTGGATAGATGGCTAATCGCTCCTCTGGAGGGATAGATAGCTAGAAAAAAATTTAGGGGGTTTGGGGGTACGTGGGGGTTCATTATATAGGCTTTTTCATAATGAGGAAAAAAGGTAGAAAAATCGCTAAAAGTAGGTGAAAAAATTACTAAAAATGGGTATATAAGCACATATACTACAAGAAATAGCTGAAAATAGACATTAAAACACATGAACTAGTGATTTTGAAGGTGAAAATGTATAAAATGGTATGAAAATGAGCGATTTTGTGTGAAAATTAGGGTCTACATGCACAGCGGGTAAACATGCACAGAGAGCCTCAGTCGTGCAATCTACATGGCTGGCATGAAGTATTTATGTGTGTATTCAAGCACGCGGAGTGTGCCTCATGAGCAAGCTTCGAATGGGATAGAAACCAACCAGTTGACATCTGTTATCCTCGTCAACTGGTGTCTGTAGGGCCATCCTTGCAAGTAAACACAACACCCCCCCCCCCCTCGCAGTGCTAGTACACGAACCCGCAGTGCTGATCGAGGGGGTGCTGTTCCGCGCCAGGTACCTGGGCAGCACGCAGCTGAGCTGCGACGACGGCAGGCCCACCAAGGCGTCGCGCATGATGCAGGCGCAGGAGGCAGTTACTAGGATCAAGGTGGGGGAAAGCGGGATTTTCCAGGATCCAGGATTTTCGAGCGGGGAGGGCTGCTTGTTTACGGAGCCCGGCGAAAGGGGGGGCTCAGCCCCCCCTTAAATTTTACCTAAAGAGTGGCAGAATGGCGCTTGCGCCATTCATAGGCGCCACGCCATGGCGCCATTGGCGTTGGCGCTAGCGCCAGAAGCAACTGTATATGTATGTAAATATACGTACATGTACAGCGACAGGCACATTATTGGGTGCATTTTGAGGGATATGTGTCCACGAGATACGATCTACTGAAAATACCATTTGTTGGGGGGGGGGGGGAATGCGCGCAAAATTTTCACACAAACCGTGAAAAATTATCGTAAAAGTTGCATTTCCGGATTTTTCACGTCTCACCCCGGGAAGTGGGGGGGGCTGCAACCCACCCCGCCCCCCCCCCTGGATACGGCCCTGGCGTGGGGGGTATTGTCAATTGTGCGCACTTGTGCCCACTGCCGGTGAACTGAACATTTGGTGAATTTGGTCAATCAGCTGAAAAGAGTTTGAGTTCACTTGAATTGTGTTCGTTAACTATAGTTGACGGAGAATGAAAATAACTCGTTCCGGTAAACTCAAATGCGATCATTTTACTAAATTTTGAAAAAAATTTTAGTGAACTAGTGTGTGCGGCCGGACATGATTTGGCAAGTCACTTCAATTTTCAATCTCACTTTTTTCAACTTGAAAATCCGGGAACCAAGCTTAACTGTACATAAACGAAATCAGTAATTTCCGATAACAATTTATTTCACGCAGGCGCCCGATGGCGAGACGCAGCCAATGTGCGAAGTGGACCTGTTCATATCCACCGAGAAAATTATGGTGCTAAACACTGATTTGCAGGTAATTTGCTGTGTGTTCCGCTATGCAATAGACTGGGAAAATAAATAGAAAAGGAAATGTTTATTCGTAGAAGTAAAATGTGGCATCAGTTCATTTTTATGGGGTCTATTTAAATATATTGATGAGTACATATATACTTTGTTTGATCAAAAAGTTACTGAGCCATAGATTTTCGCGGCATAACGGCTTTGGCATTTTGGCTTGTGAGCTTGAGCAATCGGCATGAATTCGATAGACCGCCACATCTGCGCTCAGAATGTATTCAAATTTGTTTGTTTCATTTTCAGTACTAATGATGCGCCCATACTGCCTACTGCCCAATCCCTCAAGTGACGAATTTCCGACTGTTAGAAATTGCAAGTAAACTAGTGTGTTTGAAATGGAAAATTTCGAATACATGCAACGTGTGGGTAAAGTTTCGTTTTTTCTCTTAGTTTCTAATAGGAATCTGAAACTTCATGTAATTTGTCACTTTACAGGGATTGGGTCCTGGATACAATTTTCATCCCAATTCTGAAATTCGACAGCAATGCTGCATTCGTTTTATTTGGTTGTTTTTTAAGTGGATGCCTGCGTAAATCGATCTGATCGTGCAAATGGAATATCCGTCAAATATTACCATCAAACTATAAGCCAATAAAGCCATTCGCTATTCTAATTATGTATTTCTGCACGCTCATTGGTCAATAGATAACCAGATATAAAAATGTGTACTCGGCGGACATCACACTTGTATGGAAACTTACCATAACCCATCTGAATGATGAACCACAAATTATACAGTTTTCTTCATCAAAATATTCGTTTTTACTGTGGAATAATTGATTGGGAAATTTATCACAATATTTTATTCATTGAATTATGGTAGGATTCTGGACACACTTTGCGATCCGCCGAGTATAGTCGAATAACTGTACTCACAATTATTTATCTTATTTGGCCATTTGCCCGTGAATCGATTTGCACCTGCAACAAGGGTACCCCCAAAATCCGCGCTCACCAACGTGGGCCCATCGACGTAATTTATAATTCAGTAATTTCACATTCCCTTATATTTTAGAAAATTGAAATCCTTCAATCCTTCAAAAATGCTTTTTGTTGCGGCTGAGCAGTGCGCGTTTTCCGGACTTTAGCGTGATTATCTGCGCTTTCCGGGCGGCAGTCCCGCACCCTGTAATGTGAGAAATGTCATGGAAAATATGTCAACTAAAATGAATAACGAAAGGATTTCATTACTGAACTTTTGACATTTTGCATGACATTTGACAAATTTTTATGACATTTTATATGACATTTAACAATTTAATTTATTACACCGCGCGCGGGACTGCCCCCAGGCGTGTCGCAGTCAGTGTGTTCAGTTGCTTCAGTCAAATGTTGTTCCATAGTTATACGCATTACTATTTTGACCGGTGGGAGCTTGAAAAATGTATCAGCTTTTTAAGATAAAATTCCCATCATTATTCCCAACATTTATTGATTTTTAGAGAAAAAATTCAACTATCATTGTGTGTAAAAAAATTATCGTCTAGAGATTCCCTTTCCAGTTAGCATTTCTACAAAAATAACAAAATGTAAAAGATTGGGATTTTGAAAATTTTCACAGATCTTCTATCACATGCAAAAAGCTAGGCGATTTCCATTTCCGCAGTGCTGCATAGCTTTTGTTCGAGCCGCGCTTGGGCAGACGCGCGGGGCGGCGCTCGCGTCGCAATTATTCCGGTGGGCGTGGCCGCGCCGCGCGTCTAACCGTCTAATAACTCCGGTGGCTTTGTACTGTTTCGAGCGCTGTTCGCGTTGGCATCGTGCCAACGATTATTCGCCAGGCTACTCGGAAAATGGTGAGAGAAGGTAACGTGGCGGCTCTTCATACTAGTTGACCGTCGATCGGTGGTTGACCGTAAACTCTGTTTTACAAACTTATAGTTGACGGGTTGACTAGTTCTATCAGTTTGTTTTTCCTGTCAACTATAGGTGCGCACGACCGATGGGCCACTGAATAATAAATGGCGCAGTCACTGCAAAAAATAACTGTTTTAAATAAAAAAAATTCCAGAAAAAAACAAACAAGTTTTATTGTTATCCTATAAAAGGAGTTCTCCTTGGCACGATGCCAGTGAAGACATATAACCATGCGTGTACAGTATCAAGCCACCAGACTACATAAGTTTCCAACGCTCTCTCCCCTGTGCTACGGTGACCACAAACCCCATGCTCCAAATTCAATTAGAATGTAAGGCGCACGTAAGGCTCCCGGCATTTGAGTACATATGTACATGAAATTGTGGGCACCAAGGACGTATCCAGGGGGGGGCGGGGGGGGGGGGCTGCAGCCCCCCCCCCTTCCCGGGGTCAGACCTAAAAAATTCCGGAAATTGCAACTTTTCCTATATATTTTTCGATGTCTCTTAAAAATTTTGCGCGCAAGCGCGCAATTTCTTCCCCATGCATTGTATTTTCAGCGGATCGGCCTCTGTAAGCCAATATCCTTGGAAATGAACGCATTTTTGCGAATTTCGTTGTATATGTATGCATATTTACATACATATAAAGCGGTTCCTGGCGCTGGCGCCAACGCCAAAAGCGCCATGGCGTGGCGCCTTTGTATGGCGCTAGCGCCAAAACGCCTCTCCGACCCGATATAGGGATAAAATTTAGGGGGGGGGGGCTGAGCCCCCCCCCGTTCGCCGGCCCCCGTAAACAAGCAGCCCCCCCCGCTCAAAAATCCTGGATACGTCCCTGGTGGGCACAATGGCGTACACACAGTGATAACTGGTTTCCACGTCAATTCAGAATTCAGTTGACCATTCAGGCCAGTTGACATCCGATGTCATTGCAACAACTGTGTGTAGGGTCCATTTGACGCGCCTACCAAATACATGCCGGGCGCCTTACTCGCGCCCTACGTTCCAATCGAGTCCGGCCCCCTATGTACAGCGGTCGCTTTTCGGTTTCGCAGAGAATATCGGATACGGACGTGCGGCAGGTAAGCCACAGGTGTGGGCGGCCAGTTCGCGGCCGCAAAAGCACCTGTGTTTGGGAGTTGCCATATTTGCAAGTGCACCTTTTGCCCCTCACTTGTGGTCTCTGACTATTTATGATTGAACGTGCTGGGTGGTCGTTTTTTGTTGGATTTTGAGGTGAAGTGAGGTTCGGAGGATAAGTGTGAGTTCCCGGTTGTTTCTCTACACACGAGTTGACGCGGCGTCAATTGATTTCAGTTGTCAATTTATTTTTAATTGAATGTGTGCCAAAATCACTAAAACCATTTTTATAATTATAATTTATTTATTGTTTTTATGAATTCACATACCCTAAATCCTCGAATAAGACCCCAGGGGAGTTATTTTTTCGTCAGAAGTTTTGGAGGGGGAGTTATTAGAGGGGGGTTATTATTTCTCCAGGAAACTTGGACTTCTGTCCAACAACAACAAAACAATGTGCATACACATTATGTATCTGCTGTCGCTGCCATAGGCTACTATTATTTTATAGTTTTGTATTGTATCCTTTTCATCAGAGGGAGGAGTTATTCAAGGGGGGTAACTTTTTTCATCACCCCGCCAGCAGGGGGGAGTTATTCGAGGGGAGTCTTATTCGAGGATTTGCGGTATTCGCAATTCCAGTTTTACACATTTTTAATTGAAAATTGAATTGACAGTTGGAATCAAATGACGCCACGTCAACTCGTATCTGTTTCCACACATGTTTCAGAAAAGGAAACAAACTGCTTAGAATTAGATGCATAAATACCATCATCCGTGGAAAATGTTTCATAAGCGCGAAAGTTTTCGATCTTTCTGCGTATGTCTCGAAAAAAAATTCATATTTCATGGCCAACATCGGAGCTACCATCCAGTGCTTTTTTGCTTCTTTCGCCTTTCAACTGCCATCTTAAAACTTTCCTATTTACCTCGTGGTGTGCACACATTTTTAGTGTAATTCTAAATATTTACAATTAACCGTCTTATATGGCACCGAAAACATGCACCACCAGTTTCGTGGATTTCTGTGTTTGTGTTCGTGGCATTTCCTTCTCACTTTGTCTATCATCCCGTGTAAAAAACGGACACTTTAAAGTAACGTGACGCACTTAGGCCGTCAAATCATGCGGAAACCCCTTCTACACCCCTAGTATTGCACGCACCCCCAGCCCCCTTCGATAAAGATATATTCTGTTGAAATTATACACACTAGTTGACCACTGGTCAACTGAAGCTATTGGTGCCAGTCCCGTGCCCTGTAAAGTGTAAAGTCAAGTAGGGTTGGGACGACATGACTTTTCGATATCGATATTCGATATATTTTTTGCTGAAACTCGATATTCGATATCGATACGATATGGACCCTCGATATTCAATATGAAAATATGCTCGATATCGATATTTCGATATTTTCCTCTTGGTAAATATAGAGAGCAGGGCATATTTCAAATGGCATATTGCATTTCCATTAGGTTGCAAACATGGTTGATTATCTCTTTACTGATATGTAAATAGGACAAGTGATTAAAACAAGGTATAAACATGAAGAATCAAATTGTATCAGGCAAGCAATAATTGGCAGACATTACCATTCATACTTGTAACCCAATTGCTTAAGGTAACGCCATTTTGCAAAACAACAGCATATTAGCATTTTTGAATATTAGATTCAAATGATGTAATGATGTATTTATGGTGGTCAAAAATATTCCCAGCACTGCTGAATAAGCATCCCAAACAAACACTTGAGGCTGGTGCACCAAGATACCACTTTGCCAGTTTTGCTAGTGAGAGGAAATGCTCACTGTGTGTGACAGGTTGTACTTTGCAGTCCACACTGAAATTTACCGTATCACTTCTGAATATCAAAAAATGTAGATGTTTACATTCGATATTTTTTCAAAATTTTCGATATCGATATTCGATATGAAAAATAGTCGATATCCGATATTTGATATGATATATCGTTCCAACCCTAAAGTCAATTGTCAAATGTCATTTAAAGTGTCATACAAATTTGTCAATTGGCATGCAAAGTGCCCAAGGTTTAGTAATAAGACGAGTGACAGGGAAAGTGTTATGTCAAATGACAAGCAAGCTAATAGCTGATAATCGAATCTAAATGAGGGCATATCTCACATCAGTTATCATATCACTCGACTAGGGATGGAAAAAAGCGCTTTTTTTAACGGCCCCGCTTTTTTTTATAAAAAAAGCGCTTTTTTAAAAAAAAACGCGCTTTTTTCGCTTTTTTTCAAAAAATGTCGAGATGTACCCTAAAAAGCTTACAAGTATGGTTCTGTATCAATATATACAGGTATATCAGACAAGTGGCAGTACTTGTGATGATATATAGCCATAGAATGGCTGTGTAGTCATGGGATAACATGATAAGTGGTGATTTCTGTCAAAAAAATACTTTTTATGTTGACTCATAATGTATATCACTGTTTGTGAATGTTGCGTGAAGTTAAGTGAAAAGTTAGGGATGAAATAGTGCTTACAAATAAGGCTATAAGGGAAAGCTAATACATTGAGACTAATGTTTCCTGCTGTAGAAGTATGTGCGAACACATTGGCTGAATATTCAATACTACACTAACATATCACAACTTATTATTACATGACAGCATGCAGGAATAGAAGCAATGACACTAAAAATACCACAAAACCAATGAAAACAACCACCAATGTCAATTTGTGTGTGAAATTGCGCGCTTGCGTGCAAAAATTTTGCAAAATACCTAGTGCATAAGTACTAAATTTTTTGCCAGCGCTTTTTTTTAAAAAAAAGCGCTGGGACCCTAGCGCTTTTTTAAAAAAAAGCGCTTGAAAAAAAGCGCTGGCCATCCCTACACTCGACTTATCAGTTTTCTTGTCCCTTGATTTGCACTATTCCACTTACACTGTATTTGTTGTCACTTGTTCACATGGGAAATCGGCCCCGATCAACGAAAAATGTGTATCTCTTGAACGCGTTTTAGTCATCAGAAGATTTTTATCTCCGCCTACTACAGACGCCTGAAACGCTATATTTCTGTTCAGCGAAACGTGTTTGAATATATATTTTTCAGTTGACCGCTATTATAGCTGAGTTGACCGACGGTCAACTAGCGCCATAAAAATCGGTATTTTCGTCCAATATTTTTATCTGCTCCTTTTTGGTAGATTGCACTGCGTTAACTTAAAAAAATTGAATGCACTTATGTATTTAGATTGAATTTTCTAATCGTATCTAAATATCTGCGTGTTTCTTTTTAGTAGTTTTTTGGATCTCACCACATTTTTGCCAATATATTTATTCCATCACAAATACACACTGTCTACCCGATCTTTTTTCTGTCGTGTTTTAAAAAAATATGTGAAAAAAGCGGGCGCCATCGCTACAGATCGTTTGTGCTTGATGGAACGTGGACGACGTTATTGAATTTTTTCAATTACACGCGATTTTCAAATTAAATTACACACAAAAAAATATCATAAAACCAACTATCACTGCAAATTCTAAAATCGTCCATCAACCATCAATCACACAATAGGTCCATCCCACGGGTCATCTAAACTGACCACAACATCCCACTGGACACTTGATCACCCCCTGCCCACTGGACATCAACCTGCCCCCCCCCCTCCCGCAGGACATCATGATGGACCACCCGCTGCGCACCATCAGCTACATAGCTGACATAGGCGACGTGGTGGTGCTCATGGCGCGCAGGGTGGCCAGCCAGCCCAATAATGGCAGCGAGTCTGATGAAGAGAGAACGGGGTCCCCCAATGCCTTGGACGTGGTCAGAAGGACCCCCCGGATAATTTGTCACGTTTTTGAGAGTGATGAGGTGGGGTTTGGGGATTGAAATGATTTGGGGGTGAAGGTTTTGGGCTGTGGAGATTTGTCTTTTTGGATTGGATTCAATTTCTGAATTTTAAATAACTTCCCCACTCATATTTTTGAACAGGCTATCTTATCTTTGGAAGAAAGGTCATTCACTACACTCAAACATTTTTAAAATCTCTCGTTTTATCAAAAGTGGCAGTATATGCACATTATCCGCTGATGTCCAGCGGGTAAATACACTTCTTGTGCAAATGTCCAGGAATACGGATGTCCCAAAAGATCATCCGCCATAAAGTAACCGCAAATATCCTACACACATTAGTTGACCACCGAAACTTCCAAAGCTGATAAATCTGGTTCAAAGACATTTGGGTTTACCGGAATGGAGACAAATATTTTAGTAACATTGACTGTTCACAAAGAAAAAAAATGATTCCTGGTATGCTATGATTCATTGTTAACCGAAATCCATCCAGAACAGATAAATCAGCGCTGAAAATTTCACTCGTCAACCAAACCGTCAACTAGTTGACAAATGCGCCCATCCCCAGGCGGCCTTCATAGCGCAGTCGATCGGCCAGGCATTTCAAGTAGCGTTCAGCGAGTTTCTGCGCGCCAACGGGATCGACGACCCGGGCTACCTGCGCGAGGTCGACTACCAGGAGGTGCTCAACTCGCAGGAGATCTTCGGCAACGAGTTGGAGCTGTTCGCGCGCAAGGACAGACAGAAGGATGTCAGTTTTTTGGGGGGTTGGGGGTTATTTGGGTGCGTTTTTGTTGAGTGAGGCTGCCGGTTGCCATGTGTGTGTGAATGGTTCTGGACATGTGCAGAAGTAAAAAAACAACATTTTTGAAGTGAAAAGTAAAATTTTTATGATTTACTTTGAAATTTACTTTTTTTAACTCTAAGTCTCGCTCAAAAATCGTTTTTTTTACTTCTCCACTTGTGGGGTTTACACCAGGAATCAATTGCGCGTGTGTACATGTGACAAGGAAGTGTGAGTATATACGGTCACTGAACATACCGTTCACTTGTAAGTAAACTTGTCATTTGATTTTTTACCTGGCCATAACTTTTGTTATATACTCGATGACATTACGCCGTACATTTTTCCGGAGGAAACACTCCATCATGACGTGATCACTTTCGTCGCCGTCATCATCCTCGCCATCACTTCGCCGTCAGCACGCCTTCCATAAGTTCTCAGCTGGCCGTCTGCCAGCCGAAGACATAACTCCTATCTGTTTGTAGATTATCGTGTCTGCGCTAGAAATGTTGACGCGCTAGAAAAAGCGATGTCCCGTGACGGATGCAATTGAAATTGTGTTCTGATGTGCGCGCTGTCAAATTCAGACTTTTGAAGAAAAAGAAAACTCAATTTCCCCGTCAAGTGACAAGTCAAGATTAAGTAAAGCTTGCTGCATTGTCAAATGCCGCTTCAGCTAACTTTTTTCGGCCGTCGCCCAATTTGAAGCCGCGCGTGCGCCACCGCGATAAGCGGACGTTTAGGCATGACGTGTTTACGGATGTACGGGGTAGGCTGCATAGTTGTTAAACGTATTTACGTTTACTCGGTAAATACAGATGCTCGAGTACTGCGTAAATACGTTTACGTTTCCTCCCGGAAAAATACCGGTACTCACTTACTCGCGTACTTTTTGAAAGTACGCGAGTACAGAAAACGTATTTCAAACGGGCTTCGTTATAGGCTTTTACAAGGCATAAAAGGAAAACAGGAAAGAAAAGCTAAAAAAATAGGAACAAAATATGAACAATGGCATAAAAATAGGCAAAAACTCATTAACTAGTGAATTTGATGGTGAAAAAGTTTGAAAATGGGTGATTTTGAGCGAAAATTGGGGCAAATTTTCTCAAAAATACCCAGGTTTACGTTTTCCTGGAACAAAAGTAATTTACTCACGTTTACTCATGAGTAAAAGTAAAAAATAAATACTTTACGTTTACGTTTACTTTTGAAAAAGTTCAGTATTTTTAACAACTCTGGTAGGCTGTATAAATTGAGTGCGTCATGGCGCTTTGCCTCGGCTCGACGGCATTACAAATGCAGCTGCGTGAGTTCACTTCATTACCGCGCGGACAGTGTTGACAATTTTAGAAAATTTGTGAAAATGATAAAGAAAGGAATGAAACGGGACAGGGGTTTTGTAGATTTGAACCGTCGCGTGGGTTCATATACCGTATTTCCTCGAAATACCCCCCCCCCTCGAAATACCCCCCTCAAAATGGACACTATGAACTTATAAACCCCCCCCCCCTCGAAACCCCCCCCCCAAATTTAGTGTATAGAGAACGTAAATGACAAAGGCTGCGGTTTGTCATCCCGGCAATGCAGAACACACGTTAAAAACGATGACTCTGTTATGTGAGAACAGTGTTTGTACGTCTACACACTTATAAATGTCTTTATAGTCTTATAAATGGCGATTTTTGTTGCATTTTTCGACGTCTGCGTACATTTCAGACGACATTTTAGTACTGGGATTTCAAAAAATTTCTGGCGAAATAATAAACCCCCCCTCGAAATACCCCCCCCCCCCCCCTCGTTTAACCCCCCTCAAAATTCTCACTCTGAAAAAATAAACCCCCCGGGGGTATTTCGAGGAAATACGGTAGATAGTAAATCGCTCCTCCGGAGGGATAGCTGAAAAAAATTTTTTTTTTTGGGGGGGGGGGGGTTCGCGGCGGTTTAATATATTGGCATTTCCAAGGTATAGAAGGAAGAAAAGAGAAAAATCGCTAAAAGTAGGTGAAAAATTGGTATATAAGTATATATAGTAAATACACAAATAGCTGAAAATAGTCAATGAAACACATGAAATAGCGATTTTGAAGGTGAAGAAACTATAAAAAGGTATGGAAATTAGCGAGTTTGAGCGAAAATTATGGCAAAATATGTCAAAAATCGCTCCAGATAGGTGGATAGCTGGCCGATTTTGGTGATAAACATAGCCAAAAATTTTGCCACCGGGATAGATAGATAGCTGAGCGGCCTCCGGAATAGATAGCCCCCCAACCCCCTCCCTTACTAAACCCCCCAACCCCCTCCCTTACTAAACCCCTGAAACGGGCTACAGTGAAACGTTTTCGAATTTTTTTCAACTGATGATGTAACAAACAAATACGAGAAAAATAAAATACAGTATTTTCGATATTGGAGTTTTCAAAAACGCCAGAAAAGTTATGTTTTACAAGCTAACCAGTGATTTTGCCGCCAGCAGTAATTTTTTTAAGTGCCGTGCCAGAAATTTGCAAAATATAGCGCGGTGCAGGGGTCTCCTAGGAGGGGGGGCTGGGGGGGGGGCTACCCCCCCGCCCCCAAATCCGCCAACTATCTATCTATCCCCGAGGCCGCTCAGCTATCTAGGTATCTATCCCGAGGCAAAATTTTTGGCTTCTACCGCCAAAGACCCCCCCCCCAAATCGCTCAGCAGCTATCTATCTATCTGGAGTGGTTTTTGAGAAATTTTGCCCTTTTCATAGTTTTCACCTTCAAAATCGTGCTCTCCGGCTATATGCATGGTTATATGCCTGTTTTTAGCCATTTTAAACCTACTTTTAGCCACTTTTAACCGATTATTAGCGATTTTTCCCCTTTCGGCCTTCTATGCACTGAAAAAGCCTATATATTTTGCCCCCGCGAGCCCCCCCCAAGCCCCCCCAGAAAATTTTTTCAGCTATCTATCCCTCTGGAGGAGCGATTTGCTATCTATCCAGCCCCCGCGAGGGCCAAAATCTTGGAGACCCCTGGCGCGGTGTGTTTGGATTTTTTCATAATCTGATGAACTCTTTTTAGTTAAGTTTATTTATTAGTGGTGTTTAGCATGCCTACAGCTGACTATTTACATCAATACCTGTGTATTTCTTTACCATATATGCTAGTGTAGTCCCCCTAGAAATTTTTTTTCGTCAGATATGTTTTAGACATTAAATTCTTGCAATTCATGAGAAATACTGAGAAACCCATCAAATATGGGGAACTATTCGAGGGAGGGTCGTTTCTCACTTAACTGGCGGGGGGAACTATTCAAGGGGGTAACTAATCGACGACTTACGGTACATGAATATTTGGCTGTTTATCGGGGGAACAGGGCATCTGCACGACCGCAATTGAAGCAATTGAATTTGCTGCAGCGACAGTGCAATTTGCATGCAGCCCGGACCGATTGAGTCTAGTGTTCGGAATGTTCATTGACTTTGTGGTCCATTTTCGACATTTTCGAAATTTCAGATGTCGATATTTGACATTCAGTATTTTCGAACACTTCTCGATAATGTGATTTGGTAGTAAAAGTGCCCGATATTTGATATAATTTTCCGGATATAATGTAATATAATATTTCCGATTTTCAAAGCAATTTTGTGTCAAACTGACTACTCAAGTAATTGATGCGGCGTCAATTTATCTCACGTGTCAACTGAATTTTCAATTGAAGGTGTGTCAACATGTTGTTTGAATGTGCATTCATTTAAATGTGCTACTTAGTTTAATTGATACAGGTTGATTTTGACAAATTCAATTGGAAATTGAACTGACAACCACCAAGCGACAATTGTCGCCGCGTCAATTAGCAAATTGAGGTCAAAAGTTTTCATTATTCGGTGTGAAACCTGCTCGACAAATACATCGACACACTATCCCAACCCTAGCCGTCAACTAGTTGCTAGTCGCAGCGAGGTGGGGGCACGTGCAGTTTGTGTCGCCGCGCATCAAGCTTACCGATTAAGCGCGTCTGCACGGCGACATGGGCGCGCCGCACTAGCTCTTTTTTAAGAAATAAATTTTGAGATTTAAATTTTTAGATTTAGATTTTTTTAAATGTAGCCGATTTTTTTTAAATCGACCTAGTATGTATCTAATTTGTTTGTTTTTTTTCATTCTGCTATCCGACTGTGCGAAATATTTTATCACATAGGCGTGTTCCCATCTTGAACTTGAGACGATTTTTAGAAATGTCCATTTTTACCACCGCTCACTTTTTAATTATTACTGGACATCGCAGCGACATATTTGGCTTATTTTAGCATTCAAATAAATGTGTAGTTTGATGGTCACAAAGTGGTTTGAGCGTCAAAACTGCTTTTCGCGGCGCGACGACATGTCGCTTGAGCGCCCACTGCCGCCCATTTGTTGCACTATCAGCTGAAGGGCCGCCGTGCCGCCGCTCGCCGCTCGAGTTGGAAAACTTTGCGTTTTTAAAACAACTTTTTTTTGAAAAATGTAAATTGTTTTTGCCTTTTCCGGAAGATAATCAGTTGCAAGGCAAAGAAATCAAACTGGACTTTTCCTAGAAGAACTTGGCTACTTGGTACATGGACATCGCAACTATTATAATTGAGGTCTACTGTAAATTGGCGTGTACTTGTAAAAGTCGACAAGTCCAAAATATGAAAATTTCGAGTAAGGCCCGGAAACGTCATCTGGGGCTACTTTCGCACATTTTTTTATCATTTTCCACAAATTTTTTGACCTCACATGCCCATATGGCAAAGTGCCAAATTTGACATTCTTGGGGAAAAATTCAAAAATTTCGGGCTAGAAGTCGACAAGTCCACTTAGTTTCGGGCTAAAAGTCGACAAATCCACCCTTTGTCTTCGTTTTTGTTGGAAAAAAATAGCAAAAAATGTGATAAGTCCGTCATGGACAGCTTATTCTAAAAGTCGACAAGTCCATTAATTTCCCATAAGGCTGCATCGACATTGCCGGGAACAAAAATGTTCTCGCATGCAAGAAGTCGACAAGTCCATTTCCCTCCCAAAAACAGTCTTGCTCTGACCGAATGGAAATTTATGGACACCCCATTTTTCACATAGGTTGAGAGCAGGGGCTGAAAATTTAACACTTTATAGTCAACATATGGAACTTAATGGAAAGCACGAGAGAGCCAAACTGGACACGCACCACGGGCCTGGAATTGGATCGGAAACTTAAAATGCGATTTACTCAGAATCACATTTTGTGGACTTGTCGACTTTTAGAAGTATACTATTAGAAGCCTCAATTATCGGCCTTTGTTAAATACAAGACAATTTTTAAATAAAAGTTTTAAGAAAAAACCCTAGCCACCATCGTCGACGGCAGAACAGCACTGCGCATTTCAATGCGCGTTGTTGCGGCCGCTGCACTTGATTGATTCCCCCCCTGTTGCCGCATTTTCGCCGCGCCAACTTCATGTGCCGCCGTTTGTTATTTTTGTGCCGCTGTCGTTCCATCGTTTGAGCCAAGTGAGTATATTTTTTGAATGCCGCAGTTTATTGCTGCCGCCAAATTAGGCTTTTGGTTGTGCGCTCTATTTAGTTGACCGTTGGTCAATTGAGGCTAGCGGTCAATTGAAAAATGTGTCTAGTGAGTTTTAGTGAATGCATCGTTTCTCGTCTCCATCAACTAGATCCGTGGATGTGGAAGCAGAGTATTCATTCCAGTTAACTGAAAAGTATTAAAAACATTTGTCAATCGACCGCTAGCTCAGTTTTTTTATGCCTTAGCTCAGTTAAGTATTGTAGTGTGTGTAGCGGCCATTCGATTCAACATGTGAGTCACTTAGATAACGATGGCAAATGAAAAATTCCAAAATTAAAAATTAAAAACTCCAATTTTTCTCCAACTCCAAAATTCCAATTTTATAAGTGATTTCAGAAAAAAAACACAAATTTTTTAACATTTCTTTCCAGAGGGTTTCTCATCGTTAGAGTGATCAGTGCGAAGTAGGTAGAGTGAAATGACAAATAAACATGTAATATGACCACACCTTGCGAATATCTACAAATTGACTTCTCATGTGACGGACTTATCATATAAACGTTTCTTATCACTTACAACCAGGGGTATCTTGAATTTTGACCCTCCGAGTGGTTGGATAGATAGCAAATCGCTCCTCCGGAGGGATAAATAGCTGAAAAATTTTCTGGGGGGGTTTGGGGGGGGATTGTGGTGGTTCGATATATAGGCTTTTTCGGGGCATAGAAGGAAGAAAAGGAAGAAAAATCGCTAAAATTAGGTGTAAAATAGCTCAAAATGTGTATACAAGAGCATATAGTACTTAAAATAGCTGAAAATAGGCAGTTAGACACATGAACTAGTGATTTTGGAGGTGAAAATCTATATATAGGTATGCAAAATAGCGATTTTGAGCGAAAATTGGGGTATAGTTTCTGAAAAATCGCTCCAGATAGGTAGATAGCTGGGCGATTTGGGGGGGGGGGGGGCGGGGTTTAGGGGGTAGTAGCCCAAAATTTTGCCTCCGGGATAGATAAATAGCTGGGTGGTTTGGGGGGGGGGGTAACCCCCCCCCAACCCCCCCCCCATTCGAGACCCCTGCTTACAACTATACTTGTATATTTTTTGTCACTTGTCAAGTGATATAAAAATTGCCGATGAGCGGCGTCATATGGAAATATCGCCAAAAGCGCGTTGATACTTTTACACAATACACCTGTGTACTTGCAGCTGAAAAGTATGGCTGAAAATTCGCCGTCTAGCAGCATCCAATACCCCACCACAAAATGTCAACTTACATCACACCACAATCCCACATCGACTTTTATCACACTTTTTCACGCATTTTCGACTCAACAAAGGGATCGGTCGCGGCGGCGACGCGATAAACATTAGCATTAGCTGCAATTCGCCGCGTCAGACTGCATGATTTCTCGCATGGCAACCGGTGGGGGGGGGGGTGATGGCAAACTGTGTGGACAATTTTTTGAATTTATTGTTTGTTTTTGGTGAAATTTGAGTGTTTTTTTAAAGATAAGTTTTCACGTTTTTGAACTGTTCTCCGGAATGAGTCTATTTGGAATTTCCAGATTTCTTCTTGCAGGTTTCAAACTGTAAACTCTGGATTCTGAATTTTTTAATGTTTTACCCTGACAACTCAGTGAGGTCAACTGTCCACGGTGTTCCCTCTATAGTTTCTCTCTTGCTGTGCATTTCTATCGAGTGCAGGCACTACACTTTTATATTGGGCCTAAAAATTCTAAAATTTAGAATTTGTTTCGAAAAAATAGTTTTGTATTATTGTTTTCATGACTATTACAATAAAAATAAAAAATTCCTTAAACAATTTGAAAATTAGAAATTTTTCTAATTTTTGTTTGCCATCACTAGTGGGGGGCGGATGTTCCATAAAGCTGACTCTGTTTTCTGTTTTTGCCGCGCGAACACTTTGCTTTCGCCGGCGGCGGCTGGTCGATCAGTTTTATTTTTATGCAGCCATGTTGTTTTTTCTTCCATGGGGAATTCATATTCACTTTTTAGGCCTCTGTTTGATGGCTACAGTTACAGTTGCTGTCTAAATCTAATGGATGCACACTTTGCACTCAAGTCTACCGTATTCCATCTGAATAATGGGCACATCTGTTTTTGTCTCAATTCATTCTTTTTCGGGATAATTTTGTATTGAATTCAGCATCCATGACTTACCGACACTAGTTGAAAACCGAATTTTCCAAATTTGATAAATCTGTTTTGCACACATTTCAGTTGACCAGAATGAATTGCCATTAATCTCCGTCAACAGTATCTGACAGATTTACCATTCTGGTAAACTCAAATGTGTTTCAAACAGGTGCCAGTCCCAAGCCCTGTAAAGTGTAAAGTAAAGTGTCAAATGTAAAGTCAAATGCAAAGTAAACTGTCAATTGTCATGCAAAGTTCACTAATAAAATCTTTTCTTTTTTGTTTTGATTGACACTTTTCTTTGCATTTGACTTGACGTTTGACACTTTACTTTACACTTTACAGGGCTTGGGACTGCCCCCAGATCTATCAGCTTAGAAAATGTTGGTTGTCAACTAGTGTGTGTGGTGCCAATTGATCACAGTGTGGTAACCCTCAGCTGAAAGCATGTGGTTAAATTTATATTTACAACACACCTAGGAAAAAATCCCAACCGAGTATTACAGATACCTACACGTTTTTTGGGGTACGCTTTGCAAAAGTTTAAAAAATGCATATTTGCGAATATAAATAGGTGAGCTAATTGGATGGCATGCTTTGCACATAATGTGACCATAATTTGGTGAATAAAGACGTGTGGTAAATTCTATGCTAACTTATAAATGGGGAAAGGAAATTGACAAAGTACGACAGAATATAGAACTTTTCAGTTTATTACCCATTAAATATGATAAATTTCAGTGCAAACTGTGCTTATAGAATACTCTGAATATTCTACTTTTAGAGGTGGTTTTAAGCTGGGTGCATTTTTGTGCTCTGAGTTTAAGCCTAAAAAGATTAAGCAAATCAGCCCATGCCAAGCGCGCTATACCGAAATAAAAACTTCAACAACTATTTTGTCTGATTGCATCTAAAAGAAAAATTGTTGCGCACAGTAATTTCCATTTGTTTTCATTCGTTTTGATGTCTGGTAGCACCTGGCGGTGTAAATGTGCCGATAAACATCAATAGCATCCCTGAGGGAATGTATTTATAAATGTAATGCCACCCCTGGTATGGGGGTGTGTATAAGTGTGTCGATTCAAAGTTGTGAAACATTGCAAATTTTGTTTGAAAACTTATTAACTGTCTGTCCTAAGTGGAATTTGTGTGTGTCACTTGACAGCACATTAGTCAGTCATCGCAGTACCAATCGTTATGCGATTGCTACGTAAATATTTATAATATTTTTTATACCTTGGGCCAATTCCGCAAGTGGCAGGTGGCAATGGCCCTGCGCACACTAATTTTCACACGAAATTTCGAAAAATCGCAAGTCAGCTTAGAACGCATTTGAGTTTTCTACAATGGGTTATTTTTAATCTCCGTCAACAGTAGTTGACGGCCACCTTATTGTAGAAAACTCAAATGCGTTCTAAGTTGACTTGTGAGTAGGGATGGCAAGCGCTTTTTTTTAAAAACGCCGCTTTTTTTGTACTCATGCACTAGGTATTTTGCAATTTTTTTGCGCGCAAGCGCATAATTTCACATGCAAATTGCCATTGGTTTTCATTGGTTTTGTAGCATTTTAGTCGCATAGCTTCTAGTAATAATAAGTTTAGGAGATATGTCAGTGTAGTAAATAATATCCAGCCAATGTGCTTCCACTTTTCTACAGTGTGAAACATCACTGTCATGTTTTAGCCATCTTTTATAGCCAAATTTAAGCACTATTCCATGCCTAACTTCACTTGCAGTCAAGAAACATTCAAAAACGGCGATATACATAATTAGTCGACATAAAATTGGATTTTTTTGGCAGAAATCAGCACTTATAATGCCATCAGATGATTACATAGCTATTATATGGTTATATATCATCACAAGTACTGCCACTTGTCTGATATACCTGTATATATTGACTCAGGACTATATTTGGGAGCTTTTGAGTTAACGTCTTGACAATTTTTGAAAAAAAGCGAAAAAAGCGCGTTTTTTTAAAAAAGCGCTTTTTTAGATAAAAAAAAGCGGGGCCGTTAAAAAAAAGCGCTTTTTTTCCATCCCTACTTGTGAGTTTTCGAAACTTCGTGTGAAAACTAGTGTGCGCAGGCACAATAATTCTGATAAGCGACTTTAACTCATAAGTGCAGTGACGAGTAAAACCTGCAAATGAGAAATACTTTCATAAAAAACTCACCAACTTAGCACTTTTTTCCCTTTACTGGTCACTTACCACTTTATTATCACTTCTCACTTTAAGTTTTTACTAGGCACTTTTGGTACCGGTACATTTCCATCACTAACTATGACTGTGCAAATGACTGCTATGTATCTGTTTAGCTGATTCAGCTTGTTTGCGGCACCGCGTTATTTTCCAGGGTTTGCCTTCTAATTTTAATGATTTAGCACGAAAAATATATCTTGATGGAGCCAATTTCTCGGTAATTGTCAAGAAATTTTACGCTTTAATTTTTTTCAATAAAAAGATTAAAATATATTTTTTAAATTAAAATTATTATAAATTGTGATTAATGTATGATGTAGGATGATTTTCGTAATGCAAGTTCGAGTTTTGAACGTGTATTGTAGCACATAAATGTTCAAAATAAAATCACACTGAATCAATTAACGTCAATTCTCGAGCCACCAAACTTTTAATAACTCCAAACGAAACATCTTTCCATCCACCATAGACAGGCACCCCTAACCCAAAATCATTCGCCACTAAACAACTAAATATGTCACCACTAGCCAGCTCGCCACCGCACACAATCTATGGCTCCCCCTAGACATCCGATGTAAAATGGTCGCATGTGCAGCGGGAGTGCGCTGAGCCTCCAATGGCGCTGGTGCGCACAGTGCGCTTCAGTTATGAACAGTGCAGGCACACGGCCTTGGACGATTTTAGAGATGCCGCTGTGACGCACTTTAGCAATGCTTATGAAGTCGGCTGGGGTATAGGATGTTTTTGGGGGGTTGCGGGGGGGTATCTCGAAATGCAACCTGTCCCTCGGGGTGTAAAGTTTAATTAAAGTGTGAAGTGTCAATGGGTGAAATTTTTTCTACTGAAATGTCCTGTCCCATCTGTCGCTGCTCTGCTCCACTGCCCTGCGTGATGTAGAGAGGGTGTCTAATAGTACGTCGCATATTTCTTTATATTTGGTTACCTGCACTGATCCTAGCGACATTGAAACATCGTTATGAACCGATATAAACACTCATCCGCGGCAGGGACGTATCCAGGATTTTTGAGCGGGGGGGGCTGCTTGTTTACGGAGGCTGGCGAGAGGGGGGCTCAGCCCCCCCCCCCTAAAATTTTTGCTACATAGTGGCTGAATGGCGCCATGGCGCTGGCGCCAGTAGTAGGCGCCACGCCATGGCGCCATTGACGTTGGCGCCAGCGCCATGGAACACTGTATATGTATGTAAATATACATACAAAACAGCAAAAAGCACAACATTTTTAATGATTTGCGGCCACATGGAGCAAATCTGATGATAATACCTTACGTCTGGTGAAGAATGCGCGCTTGCGCGCAAATTTTTTTACACTGACGTTGAAAAAGTCGCATTTTTTGGTCATATTCTGGTCTCGCCCCGGGAAGGGGGGGGCTGCAGCCCCCCCCCCGCCCCCCCCTGGATACGGCCCTGATCCGCGGATTGTACCGACTATCGAACACTTTGCATAACGATAATTCTGAGCAACTATGTTTCATTAATCTCAACTTCACACACATCTCATATGACCAAGCCCCGCCCCCACCCTCCAGCCAATTACCATAGGATGGGACTTTGCCATATCGATATTTGATATTGTTTCTGAAACCCGTTATTCAATAGCCATATCGATATGGCCCCTCGATGTCGATATTCGTTTTTCCATAGGAAAAATGGTCGATATCAGATATTCTATATGTAAATACAGTAGATATTCGATACGCTCTATCGTCCCAACCAGTGTCGTAGCCAGGGGAGGGGGCGGCCGCCCAGGAATGGGAATGGCACATTTCTATAGCCATTTTATAGGTAGTTTGCAAAAATTTTGCGCGCAAGCGGCATTTCAGCACCTCAAAACCTGTATTATTCTTATGTACGCGTCCGGCTTATCAATACCGTTACAAATTACTACATTCGGAGCCAATTTTCAGACATTTTGGTAAATATGTTCTTATTCTGTAGGCATTGGCGCCAACTGGCGCCAGCGCCATAACGCCATTCCGCCATTATAGGGACCAACTTTTAGGGGGGGGGGGGGCGTTCGCCGGCCTCCGTATAGAATCCGCCCCCGCTCTTCCCCCTCGCCTGGCTACGCCACTGGTCCCCACCCTGCCAGTCATCACACAATCACCCCCCCCCCCCCCCGCAGGTGGTGGTGGCCAAAGCGAAGGGCGAGCCGCTGGGCCTGGTCGTGGTCGAGTCCGGCTGGGGCAGCATGCTGCCCACGGTGGTCATAGCCAACCTGCAGCCGAGCGGCGCCGCCGCCCGCAGCAACATGCTCAACATTGGCGACCAGATTATAGGCGTCAATGGCATTTCCATGGTCGGCCTGCCGCTGCCCATGTGCCAGCAGCATATTAAGGTGGCATTTGGGGGTGTTTTTGGGTTACGACGGTATTTTGCGGGTTATTGATTGTTGTTTAAACGGTGCAGGACCAGTGCACAAGTAAGCCCGGTGCACAAGTAACAATGTCCGGTGCCAATGTAGACCCGGTGCTTAGGTACGGCCCCCATAATTGAGCACTGGGTCTTCATGGGCACTGCAGGGGTTCAGTATGGGGGGTTGGGTTACCCCACAAACGCTCCAGCTATCTACATATGTATCTAGCGATTTTTCTCCCTTTTTTCCTTCTGAAGCTTGAAGAAACCCATATATTGTACCCCTGCGACCCCCCTCCAAACAACAAATATACACATCATTAGTGATGGAATGGCGCCAATGTACGCTGCACC
Organism: Sphaerolaimus hirsutus; assembly: GCA_964036195.1. Taxonomy (NCBI): domain Eukaryota; kingdom Metazoa; phylum Nematoda; class Chromadorea; order Monhysterida; family Sphaerolaimidae; genus Sphaerolaimus; species Sphaerolaimus hirsutus. The sequence continues at coordinate 811,430 of OZ038458.1, forward strand.
ATGGCGCCCTTCTACTACATTTGCTACGTGTGCACTGGGTTTACTTGTGCACTGGGTTTACTTGTGCACTGGGTTTACTTGTGCACCGGCACACTCCCGTTTATACTTCCAAAAACGGGTCACGCAACCCCCACCATAACCCCCCCCCCCCGCAGACGTGCCGCACGCTGACGGCGGTGCGCATGACCGTGGTGCCCACCCCGCCCGTGGTCGACGTGCGCATCAAGCGGCCCGACACCAAGTACCAGCTCGGCTTCTCGGTGCAGAACGGCGTCATCTGCTCGCTGCTGCGCGGCGGCATCGCCGAGCGGGGCGGCATCCGGGTGGGCCACCGGATCATAGAGATCAACGGGCAGTCGGTGGTCGCCGTGCCGCACGAGCGCATCGTTAATATGTTGGCTACTGCAGTGGGGGAGGTGAGCGCCACCGCACTCGGGGGTAGTGCCGCACCCTGTAAACGTGTAAAGTGTTGTGCAATTTTGTGTCAAATTTCGTGTAAAATGTGAAAAGTTCAGTTTTGAAATGTTATTTGACGCTTTACTTTACACTTTAATGGGCGCGGGACTGCACCCTGTGGTCGTTTGTCAGCATGTAGAAATGGAAGCTTTGGCAAGAAAGGTAACACTGAAGAATTGCAAAACAAACCGCTGTGACGATTTCTATGTGAAATTGCATAATGACTATTTAATCAGCATAACGACAAATTTAGAATTCCCTTTTCTAAAATCTCATTTTACCTAGATTTTAAAAAAAAATTCAGATTCCAAAATTTTTTGTAACTCGTGACGCCACTTATATAGTCTATTTTTGTAACTCATTTATATAGTCTACTAAAATTACCCCCTGGCGCAGATCCAAATGAAAACGATGCCCACGTCGATGTTCCGCTTGTTGACGGGTCAGGAAACACCCAACTACATTTAACCCCCCCCCCCCCGGCGCCGTCGCTTCACGCCGCGGCACATTTTTTCATCGCTCACCCCCCAATATCACCGCAGTATTTATCGTTGAATTGTCGCTTGTGATGTTATGTATTTACTTAAATACTTGCCGCCGCGGCACTTTTTAAATTATAATGTAAGTTTTGTCGCGCCGTATCTGCGCTACCTTTATTAAGTTGGAATTACAGCTGACGTAAAATGGAAACATAAAATTTCAGCGCTAAATTGATTACATGAAGGTGGGTAATACAGGTCTGCAATTTTCATTTTATGTCGAAATTTATGACCTGAATGTGACTGAAATCATTGAAAAATTGACGTCGCTAGAAAAAGTTGACCGTTTACGCTGAGTTTTGGACATGATTTAGGTATTGATTTGTACACCTACTTATTGTTCATGACAAATTATGCGGTGAATTTTGCATTTGCATTTTACGTCGAGTTGTAATTCCCATTTCGAGTTTAGCTCTATTCGACCCATTTTGTGGTCATTTGGTTGCGTTGTGCTGCGGTCGCCGGTGCGGCATTTTAAAGTGTGAAACGCTTTAAAGTGCAGCGCCGTGCAGCCGCTGGTTCGGATCTCGCACCTTGTTAAGTGACGAATTTCTGTCACTTACCGGTGGACTGTAGTGGGAAAAGTTCCCCGGGAACTTTTAGATGCGCAGAAGAAAATAATTGAGAACTTGAAACTTGACAATGTGCGAGATTGGCCCCTGGTGCCCTATTAATGGGTCCACACACATTAGTTGACATCGAAAATTCGTGACAACTGAATGTCAACTGATTAACACAAAAAATTAGAAACATCACACTTAACAGAAACAATGAAAATTAAGTGTCACGATATGAACTTAACTAGGCTCTATCAGATAGGAAAGTTGAAATCATAAAATAACCCAAAATGTAGTTGACATAAATTTTGATGTCAACTAGTGTGTGCCCCCAAAGTGACCGCTTGAGTGGCTGTTCAGCGCAGTATAATTATTTACTTGTCACTCGTTTTTCCGTCTAAATATTTTCGTTTGCATTCAACCATAAAATATGAGCCATGGATTTCTGGTCAGTGCTTGTTTGGCCATGCGTGATTTAAATATTATATCATTTACACATAATTAAATGTTTTTTACGATTTGAAGCGGAGAAGTGACACGAAAACTTATCGCTTAACTAGGTATACTCGACGGACATCACACTTAGTAAGGAAACCTACCATAACCCATCTGAGTAATGAACCGAAAATAAGCCCGTTTTTCATCATTTTTTTTCATCATAACATTTCGTTGGTTTTTTACTACGGAATAATGATTAACGAAATTTATCACAAGATTTTATTAAATTATTGTAGAATTCTGCACATACTTTGCGGTCCGTCGACTATACCTGTCACCTACCGATTTTATTGTAACTTGTCTGCTTTTGAACTTTGCACCAGTTAAATATCAGTGCTTTTGCCTGACTTTATTTATATACCTAATTATAGAATGGTTTGTTTTTCCCTGGATAAAATAAATATGTATACAAATATGCGTAGGTCATCTTTTTACGTCAGATTTTGCTGATATGGAAATGCATTTCACTGATTCAGGCTTCATTACATCACAAAGATATTATAAAAACAAAGATGTGTCAGCTGGGGCCAGGGGTCTCGAATGGGGGGGGGGGGGGTAAGGGGGGGGGGTTACCCCCCCAAACCACCCAGCCTTCTATCTATCCCGGAGGCCGCTCAGCTATCTATCTATCCCGGAGGGAAAATTTTGGGCTACTACCCCCCAAACCCCCCCCCCCAAATCGGCCAGCTATCTACCTATCTGGAGCGATTTTTGCGAAACTATACCCCAATTTTCGCTCAAAATCGCTATTTTTCATACCTTTTTATAGATTTTCACTTCCAAAATCATGGTTCTGGTTCCTATTTGCCTATTTTCAGCTATATTTAGTCCTATGTACTCTTGTTTACCCATTTTGAGCCATTTTACACCTACTTTTAGCGATTTTTCTCCCTTTTCTTCCTTCTATGCCCCGAAAAAGCCTATATATCAACCCCCCCAGAGACTTTTTCAGCTATCTATCCCTCCAGAGGGTCAAAATTCCAACCGGTCAAAATTCCAACAAAATCCAACCACTCGGAGGGTCAAAATTCAAGATACCCCTGGCTGGGGCGCAGTGTTTAGTTTACTTTGCACAAATGGTGAAATAAAGCATTTTGTACAAAATAGAATAACCAACATGTTTGATAAATATACCGTATTTCCTCGAAAATTAAATATACCTACCGTATTTCCTCGAAATACCCCCAGGGGGTTTATTTTTTCAGAGTGAGAATTTTGAGGGGAGGTTAAACGAGGAGGGTATTATTTCGCCAGAAATTTTTTGAACTCCCAGTACTAATTGGTTGTTTGTAATGTACGCAGACGTAGAAAAATTCACTATTTTACACTATTGGGATAAACCATGTTTTTAACGTTTTCTGCATTGGCCGGATCACAGGGCCCACACACGCTAGTTGACATCGCAAATTCGCGTCAACTCAGTGTCAACTAAAAAACACAAAAAGTTTGTAAAAAGCATCACACTTAACAGGAACAATGATTAATCAAGTGTCATGACGTAAAATTAACTATGCCCCATCAGATAGATAAGTAGAATGCACTTAATTCACTCAAACTCAGTTGACACAAATTCAGTTGACATCAGTGTGTGTGGCGCCACAAACCGCAGCTTTTGTCATATACGTTCACTTCCACTCAAGTGGGGGGGGGGTGTCAGTTCCGTAGCTAGGCAAGCGACAAGAAAGCTCATCCCGAATGGCAAGCCATATCAGTTGAAATGAAATCAAGTGACAGACATTTTTGATCACAAATTTGCCTACTTGAGCATTTGGCATAGAACTGGTGCCAGCTCCCATAAGTGAAGTAAAATAAGCGATTTTGAAGTAAAGTTAGAAGAAAAATTTACTTTTCACCCAAATTCACTTCTCTTCCAACATTTCGCTTCTCACTTCAAGCAGTTTTTACTTTGTTTTACTCCACTGCGTACTTGACGCGGGTCCCTAGGTATTCTAAATTTGACTTTTTAACAAAAAACAACAAAAATTCCGACCACAAGACAACTTTTTTGTTGATCCTCACACGGCATGAATATTTTATGTACGCTGCATAAAAATATATATTTTATATAAATACGATTAGACACGAGAAAATTACCTTAGATCACACATCATACGTCATTCACACGAAAAAAATCATCACACATCAGTTGAGCACAAAAGACACTGACAATGGATCAAACACATTTCGTGGCAAACTTCAAACAGATAAGGTTCAAATGCGGAAAGTTTCTCGGAATCGGGATTGGAAAAGCATTACTTTTGTCGGCATGTGGTTTCAAGTCTATTTCTATTTGTTGACAATTTGGCACCCCGTCACTTGAAATTTGACCCAGAAATCTCAAATTTCCTGTGTTGAACTTTATCGGGATTATTCAGATTCTGATTTTTTTGCTGTTGCAAATCGATTTTCACCCATGCTAAAATAGATTGCGATCTAGAAAAACACATTCCAGACCTTGTAAAATGTAAAGTGTAAAAAAGAAGAAAATTTTACTTTTTACAGGGTACCTTACATGACTTTAGACACTTTGCATGACATTTTACAGGGCCCTGATCCCTGAACAGAGAATTAGCCCCAATGCCGAGAAATTAGTCCCATTTGGACCTGCGAGTTTCATTGTAAATTTTTATATCCATGCATAAATACTAAATTATTATTAAGATGTAAAAAAACAATCACGCTGCTTTAAATCAATGCAAGATATGGGCGTAGAAATGTCGAAAAAAATTATTTCTATATGTACCTTATAACAGTGAATTTTTCGCGGCGCGAATAAAATGCATTTTTATCATTTTTGAAAAGGTCATCACATTGAAATTCACACTCAAAAATGCGTGTATTTATATGAAAACTGTGATCAAATGCATACCCGCACATTTGCAAGTTCAAAGACAGCACTCAGTCGGAACCAGACAGACACAGGGGGGTGTTCATGAAGTTTTTTCGTGTATGATAAAATGCTTTTTGTGATTTTGTCAAATGCTTAGCGGCGATTGAAAAATTGAGAATTTTGAGAAAAAAGGTATTTCGGATTTCAGATCATTTTTACATTCGGTTTTGACAAAATTACAGCTTTTATTCATTCTGTAGGACACTAGCACCCTAAAATTCCCTACCCTAGCGCCTCAGTTCTATTTCAACACTAGTATTTACGGATAAGAAAGCAGCCTCAAATAAAAAATTCTACTACATTTGTCGCTATAAAATCAAAACATCATGAACACCTTGTCACTGAAATACAAAAATACAGTCACGCACAAAAACACACGCAATGATGTGTGGGATGCGAAATTTTGCTGCTAAACATAGCACCGTTTACCGTTGTCCCTGCTACGGTTGAAAAAAATTACCTTGCTTTAAAAACTGATTTTTGATCAAATTTAAATTAGATTTTGTCAAAATCGTCCAATACAGGGTTCCAGTGATTTTAAAAAATCAGTTGACAAAACCAAGTGCCGCCCCTACTTCTACCGTACCGATAATGAGATTAAGCGGTGCCGGTGCGCAGCCGCACGTCGATCCGGTGCCGATATCGCAGTGCCTCACAGCGCCCGCCGCTGCGCACCGATTTTTGAGATCTATACAGCGGCGCAAAATTTCACCGCCACACCAAAAACATACGCTAGGAATCAACATCAGACCACATCAAAAGTGACACAATTTTTAGATGAGTAGAAACCAAACAGCTGACAAGTTATTTTCATGAATAATCGTGCAAATCAGTCGAAATCGCAGAATAGATACGCACACAGAAAGATTACCTAGGGCGACATAGGGTTCAAACGGAACACTGCACAATAATTGAGGCGCCTACTTAGGCAAGTCGGTAACTCCACAATTTAGAAAATTTAGTCAAGCTCGCAAACTACATCTCGAATCGGAATTTACGAATTTTTTCCAACGCCGCTTGCCCCTTTTTAATTAGAAAAATCTCCATTAAACGAAACAAAAAATCTTCTCGAAATCGATTTTTTTGGAGTTATCGACTTTCAAAAGTAAATCTCTTCAAATGTCGTGATTTTCCAGTCCCGACACCGAAACCCGCGCGTTCCGATCCAGACATTTCGGAATCAGTCGCTATCTCGAGAAACGCATCCCGTTTGAACCCGCGGACAATCCCCGCACCTTGTAAAGTGGTTGTAAAGTGACAAACGTCAGCCAAAGTTAAAAGTTTCAGTAAGCAGTCGAACACGGCCAAGTCAAGTGGCAAAAAGTTAAACATGACAAAAATTACGGGAAATTTGATACCTTCTCCAAATTTGTCACTTAACAGTCACTTAAAGGACTCTTTCCCGCACTAAAAATGGCGCATCTCGGAGGCGCTGAGCCATTCACGCGCCAGATTTTATCTTGTGTATCTGCTTCGCGGCCCAATTCGACAGAGTCTTCGTTTTGGCGGACTTTGCGCGGCGGCCGCGCGTCAGCATTTTAGTGATGGCGTCGCGTTCGAGCAGCGGCAAAATCTGCTGCCCGTAGGCTACCACGAGGTCGCTGCGAGAGGGATAGTCGCCTTTGAATGCGCTACATGTTTTGAGAAGTTGACGGCGGGTGTCAACTGGTTTCCAATGTCAATTTGCGTTTTAGTTGACGGGCCACGGAACCATCTTCAAATGTCGGTATATAAATTTTTCAATATTGCGGCATGTCTATCGCAGCTATTTCGACGATATTGCACCTTTACATTTGAGCTTACCGTAATCAGTGATATTTAAATCTATCAACTACAGTTGACGAAAATCTCATAACCTCATAAGCTGATTTATCAGTTTACCAAATTTTGATGTTTACTGGTAGAATTGGTCGCGGGGCCACACAGACCGTGTAGAATGTTTTTACTGCAAGTTTGAATTTTACAGGTCATTTTAGGGTTGGAAAAAAAAACGTTTTTTTTTTAACTCGATGTTTTTTTTTAAAAAAAAAAAACGTTTTTTTTTTATAAAAAAAAAACGTTTTTTTTTAAAAGTTCCCAGATATGACCTAGTGTCAACATATATAGGTATATAAGACACTGGCAATACTCTGTGATGTTAAATATGACCATATAATGGCTGTGAGCCATGGGATAGCATTATAAGTGGTGATTTGTGTCAAAAATATCCATTTTTCGTCGACATATCGTTCGTATATCGCCTTATAGTCGAATGTTCGTGACTTCAGGTAAAGTTTGGCACGGAATGGTGATCAAACAAGGTTATAAAAGGAGGTTGTTACTTTGGGAGTGAAGTTACACACTGTGGAGGTACATGGAAGCACATTACCTTAATATTATATATTACAGCAACATATGTCGGCTTATTCACCCATGGTAGCACATAGAAATGGATGTTTTGATACTAAAAATGCAACAAAACCAATGAAAACAACCACCAATGTCAATTTGTGTGTGAAATTGCGCGCTTGCGCGCAAAAATTTTGCAAAATACCTAGTGCTTAGTACTAAAAATTTCGGCTGATGTTTTTTTTTAAAAAAAAACATTTCGGACGTCATGTTTTTTTTTAAAAAAAAACGTTAAAAAAAAAAAAAAAACGTTTAAAAAAAAAACATCGGCCAACCCTAGGTCATTTACATAACATTTGACACCGTGCACGACATTTTACATTGTATTTAACATATCCATAAACCCGCCAAACCCCTAACCCACCCAATCAATCCGGCAGCGGCGGCGACGAGCGTGTCGGGCACCCTGGCGGCCACGTGCGCGCCGGCGATGTCGTCCAGCAGCTGGACCATGTGCGGCACGTGCGTCTCGATGGCGCGCAGGTCCGACTGCGCGTTGGGCGACGCCTTGAGGCCCTGCACGATGCCCGTGTACGCCTCCAGGCACGACTCGCGCACGCTGTGCTGGTGGTCCACCAGGTCGTAGTCCTCCTGCGGGAGAAGGGGGGCGTGAGGGGTCTAGTCGGGAGGGTCGAAAGACACCTAAGGCTGTCTACCTCGTTTTTTTTGGAGACTTGCGACCAATTTTGTTCAAAATCGCTAACTTTTTCACATTTTTTTTGCTATTTTCATATTCAATGCCCATTTTCACCTATTTGACATAGCAACTTCAAAAACCAAGC
>OZ038458.1:819739-864399 GCA_964036195.1 Sphaerolaimus hirsutus
AGCATATAGTACTTGAAATAGCTGAAAATAGGCAGTTGGACGCATGAACTAGTGATTTTGGAGGTGAAAATCTATATATAGGTATGAAAAATAGCGATTTTGAGCGAAAACTGGGGTATAGTTTCTGAAATATCGCTCCAGATAGGTAGATAGCTGGGCGATTTGGGGGGGGTGGTTTAGGGGGTAGTAGCCCAAAATTTTGCCTCCGGGATAGATAGATAGCTGAGCGGCCTCCGGGATAGATAGATAGCTGGGAGGTTTGGGGGGGGTAACCCCCCCCCATTCGAGACCCCTGGGTTGGGATTTTGCCTTGGTGTGTTGTAAATATAAATTTAACCACATGCTTTCAGCTGAGGGTTACCACACTTTGATTAATTGGCACCACACACACTAGTTGACAACCAACATTTTCTAAGCTGATAGATGTTTAAAACACATTTGAGTTTACCAGAATGGTAAATCTGTCAGATACTGTTGACGGAGATAAAAAGCAATTCATTCTGGTCAACTGAAATGTGTGCAAAACAGATTTATCAAATTTGGAAAATTCGGTTTTCAACTAGTGTCAGTAGACACATTAAGTCATGGATGCTGAATTCAATACAAAATTATCCCGAAAAAGAATGAATTGCGACAAAAACAGATGTGCCCATTATTCAGATGGAATACGGTAGACTTGAGTGCAAAGTATGCATCCATTAGACTTAGACAGCAACTGTAACTGTAGCCATCACACAGAGGCCTAAAAAGTAAATATGAATTCCCCATGGAAGAAAAAACAACATGGCTGCATAAAAATAAAACTGATCGACCAGCCGCCGCCGGCAAAAGCAAAGTGTCCGCGCGGCAAAAAAAACAACAGAAAATAGAGTCAGCTATACGGAACATCCGCCCCCCCCCTCCACTAGTAATGGCAAACAAAAATTAGAAAAATAGAAAAATTTCCGATTTTCAAATTGTTTAAGGAATTTTTGATTTTTATTGTAATAGTCATGAAAACTATTTTTTCAAAACAAATTCCAAATTTTAGAATTTTTAGGTCCAATATAAAAGTGTAGTGCCTGCACTCGATAGAAATGCACTACAATGGGTTCATGGCTAGAAACTATAGAGGGAAAACTGTGGACAGTTAACCTCACTGAGTTGTCAGGGTAAAACATTAAAAAATTCAGAATCCAGAGTTTACAGTTTGAAACCTGCTAGAAGAAATCTGGAAATTCGAAATAGACTCATTCTCGTGAACAGTTCAAAACGTGAAAACTTATCTTGGAAAAAAAACACTCAAATTTCACCAAAAAACAAACAAACAATAAATTCAAAAAGTTGTCCAGAGAGTTTGCCATCACCCCCCCCCCCCACCGGTTGCCATGCGAGAAATCATGCAGTCTGACGCGGCGAATTGCAGCTAATGCTAATGTTTATCGCGTCGCCGCCGCGACCGATCCCTTTGTTGAGTCGAAAATGCGTGAAAAAGGGTTGATAAAAGTCGATGTGGGATTAGTGGTGTGATGCGAGTTGACTTTTTGTGGTGGGGGGTATTGGAGGCTGCTAGACGGCGAATTTTCAGCCATACTTATAATATAATGCAATATAATTTTCAGCTGCAAGTACACAGGTGTATTGTAAAAGTATCAACGCGCTTTTGGCGTTATATCCCTATGACGCCGCTCATCGGCAATTTTTACATCACTTGACAAGTGACAAAAAATATATACCGTATTTCTTCTAATAGAAGGGCGCCCTTCTATTTTTTTCGTCAACTTTTTTACCCACTGTTCTATTGGAGACCGCCCTTCTATTTATTTTGCCATTTTTTCAGCGAATCCTTTTCACGTTCTGCCAGGGGTTTTCAAAGTGTTTCATCACAGAAAATTCATAGAATGACGATTTATACAGTTCATTCAACATTTGATGTTAAAAAAGCATCAAATCAATAAACCAAAGCCACTAAATCAGTGTTCGCTGATATTTTTTGTTTTTGAATGCATTTGTCACAATTCCAGCAGTTTGTGTGCCTTCTAATAGAGACCGCCCTTCTACTTATTTCGTGGTCCAAATTAAGTCGAAAAATTGTACCTTCTATTGGAGACGCCCTTCTATTGGAGACCCGCCCTTCTATTAGAAGAAATACGGTAAGTATAGTTGTAAGTGATAAGAAACGTTTATATGATAAGTCCGTCACATCACAATTCAATTAGTAGATATTCGCTTGGTGTGGTCAATTTACATGTTTATTTGTCATTTCACTCTATTTCGCACTGATCACTCAACGATGAGAAACCCTCTGGAAAGAAATGTTAAAAAATTTGTGTTTTTTTCTGAAATCACTTATAAAATTGGAATTTTGGAGTTGGAGAGGAATTAGAGTTGAAGAAAAATTAGAGTTTTTTTTAATTTTAGAATTTTTCATTTGCCATCGTTATCTAAGTGACTCACTTGTTGAATCGAATGGCCGCTACACACACTACAATGCTTAACTGAGCTAAGGCATAAAAAAACTGAGCTAGCGGTCGATTGACAAATGTTTTTAATACTTTTCAGTTAACTGGAATGAATACCCTGGTTCCACATCCACGGATCTAGTTGATGGAGACGAGAAACGATGCATTTACTAAAACTCACGATACACATTTTTCAATTGACCGCTAGCCTCAATTGACCAACGGTCAACTAAATAGCGCGCACAACCAAAAGCCTAATTTGGCGGCAGCAATAAACTGCGGCACTCTAAAAATATGCTCACTTGACTCAAACGATGGAACGACAGCGGCACAAAAATAACAAACGGCGGCACATGAAGTTGGCGCGGCGCAAATGCGGCAACAGGGGGGGAATCAATCAAGTGCAGCGGCCGCAACAACGCGCATTGAAATGCGCTGCGCTGTTCTGCCGCCGACGATGGTGGCAAGTGTTTTTTTCTTTAAAACTGCGTTTACACTGCGACTTGTGCCGACAATTTTAAAAAGTGAAAAAGTTCCATAATTTTGGAATTAAGTTCCATATATGCAAGAAAATGCAGTGAAGCATACTAACTAGTTAAGTGCACTCACGTGCCAATTTGCAGATAAATCGTCCATGTTGTTCCAGAGTTATAAGCATTTAAAAAATATTTTGCTTGTCGGTTCGCTTTATTGGATAGAAAACCGGAATATTTTTAAAATAACTCTGGAACGACATGGACGATTTATCTGCAAATTGGCATGTGAGTGCAGTTAACTAGTGAGTATACTTCACTGCATTTTCTTGCATGTATGGAACTTTATTCCAAAATTATGGAACTTTTTCACTTTTCAAATGGTCGGCACAAGTCGCAGTGTAAACGCAGCTTAAACTTTTATTTAAAAATTGTCTTGTATTTAACAAAGGCCGAAAATTATAAAAATTGCAACTGATCATGATGACGCAAAATGCAAAAACAATTTACATTTTTCAAAGAAAAATTGTTTTAAAAACGCAAAGTTTTCCAACTCCGGCGGCGAGCGGCGGCACGGCGGCCCTTCAGCTGATAGTGCAACAAATGGGCGGCAGTGGGCGCTCAAGCGACATGTCGTCGCGCCGCGAAAAGCAGTTGTGACGCTCAAACCATTTTGTGACCATCAAACTATTTATTTGAATGCTAAAATAAGTCAAATATGCCGCTGTCGATTTAAAAAAATCGGCTACATCATTTCTCAAAATTTATTTCTTAAAAAGAAACTAGTGCGGCGCGCCCGTGTCGCCATGCAGACGCGCTTAATCGGTAAGCTTGATGCGCGGCGACAAACTGCACGTGCCCCCACCTCGCTGCGACTGGCAACTAGTTGACGGCTAGGGTTGGGATTATTTGTTGATTTATTTGTCGAGCAGGTTTCACACCAAATAATGAAAACTTTTGACCTTAATTTGCTAATTGACGCGGCGACAATTGTCGCTAGGTAGTTGTCAGTTCAATTTTCAATTGAATTTGTCAAAATCAACCTGTATCAATTAAAGTAAGTAGCACATTTAAATGAATGCACATTCAAACAACATGTTGACACACCTTCAATTGAAAATTCAGTTGACACGTGAGATAAATTGACGCCGCATCAATTACTTGAGTAGTCAGTTTGACACAAAATTGCTTTGAAAATCGGAAATATTATATTACATTATATCGGGAAAATTATATCAAATATCGGACACTTTTAGTATCAAATATCATTATCGAAAAATGTTCGAAAATACCGAAATTTTGAAATTTTGACATCTGAAATTTTGAAAATGTCGAAAATGGACCAAAAAGTCAATGAACATTCCGAACACTAGACTCAATCGGTCCGGGCTGCATGCAAATTGCGCTGTCGCTGCAGCAAATTCAATTGCTTCAATTGCGGTCGTGCAGATGCCCTGTTCCCCCTATAAACAGCCAAATATTCATGTACCGTAAGTCGTCGATTAGTTACCCTCCCCCCCCTTGAATAGTCCCCCCGCCAGTCAAGTGAGAAACGACCCTCCCTCGAATAGTTCCCCATATTTGATGGGTTTCTCAGTATTTCTCATGAATTGCAAGAATTTACTGTCTAAAACATATCTGACGAAAAAAAATTTCTAGGGGGACTACACTAGCATATATGGTAAAGAAATACACAGGTGTTTATGTAAATAGTCAGCTGTAGGCATGCTAAACACCACTAACAAATAAACTAAACTAAAAAGAATTCATCATATTATGAAAAAATCCAAACACACACCGCTATATTTTGCGAATTTCTGGCACGGCACTTAAAAAAATTACTGCTGGCGGCAAAATCACTGGTTAGCTTGTAAAAAATTAACTTTTCTGGCGTTTGTGAAAACTCCAATATCGAAAATACTGTATTTTATTTTTCTCGTATTTGTTTGTTACATCATCAGTTAAAAAAAAATCGAAAACGTTTCACTGTAGCCCGTTTCAGAGGTTTAGTAAGGGAGGGGGTTGGGGGGTACATAGGGTTGGCCGATGTTTTTTTTTTAACGTTTTTTTTAAAAAAAAACGTTTTTTTTAAAAAAAAAACATGACGTCCGAAATGTTTTTTTTTTTAAAAAACATCGGCCGAAATTTTTAGTACTAAGCACTAGGTATTTTGCAAAATTTTTGCGCGCAAGCGCGCAATTTCACACACAAATTGACATTGGTGGTTGTTTTCATTGGTTTTGTTGCATTTTTAGTATCAAAACATCCATTTCTATGTGCTACCATGGGTGAATAAGCCGACATATGTTGCTGTAATATATAATATTGAGGTAATGTGCTTCCATGTACCTCCACAGTGTGTAACTTCACTCCCAAAGTAACAACCTCCTTTTATAACCTTGTTTGATCACCATTCCGTGCCAAACTTTACCTGAAGTCATGAACATTCGACTATAAGGCGATATACAAACGATATGTCGACGAAAAATGGATATTTTTGACACAAATCACCACTTATAATGCTATCCCATGGCTCCACAGCCATTATATGGTCATATTTAACATCACAGAGTATTGCCAGTGTCTGATATACCTATATATGTTGACACTAGGTCATATCTGGGAGCTTTTAAAAAAAAACGTTTTTTTTAAAAAAAAAACGTTTTTTTTAAAAAACGTTTTTTTTTATTAAAAAAACATCGAGTTAAAAAAAAACGTTTTTTTTCCAACCCTAGGGGTACACCCCCCCAAATCCGTCAGCTATCTATCTATCCCGGAGGCAAAATTTTTGGCTATGTTTATCCCCAAAATCGGCCAGCTATCCACCTATCTGGAGCGATTTTTGACAAATTTTGCCATAATTTTCGCTCAAACTCGCGCTAATTTCCATACTTTTTTTATAGTTTTTCACCTTCAAAATCGCTATTTCATGTGTTTCATGACTATTTTCAGCTATTTGTGTATTTACTATATATACTTAAATATATACCAATTTTTCACCTACTTTTAGCGATTTTTCTCTTTTCTTCCTCTATACCTTGGAAATGCCAATAAATTGAAACGCCGCGAACACACCCCCATGCGGGGGTTCAAATCTACAAAACCCCTGTCCCGTTTCATTCCTTTCTTTATAATTTTCACAAATTTTCTAAAAATTGTCAACACTGTCCGCGCGGTAATGAAGTGAACTCACGCAGCTGCAGTTGTAATGCCGTCGGGCCGAGGCAAAGCGCCATGACGCACTCAATTTATACAGCCTACCAGAGTTGTTAAAAGTACTGAACTTTTTCAAAAGTAAACGTAAACGTAAAGTATTTATTTTTACTCACAGGTGAGTACAGAAAACGTAAAGTATTTATTTTTTTTACTTTTACTCATGAGTAAACGTGAGTAAAATACTTTTGTTCCAGGAAAACGTAAACCTGGGTATTTTTGAGAAAATTTGCCATAATTTTCGCTCAAAATCACTCATTTTCAAACTTTTTCACCATCAAATTCACTAGTTAATAGGTTTTTGCCTATTTTTATGCCATTTTTCATATTTTGTTCCTATTTATTAGCTTTTCTTTCCTTTTTTTCGTTTTATGCCTTGTAAAAGCCTATAACGAAGCCCGTTTGGAATACGTTTTCTGTACTCACATACTTTCAAAAAGTACGCGAGTAAGTGAGTACCGGTATTTTTCCGGGAGGAAACATAAACGTATTAACGCAGTACTCGAGCATCCGTATTTACCCAGTAAACGTAAATACGTTTAACAACTATGCAGCCCACCCCCGTGCATCCGTAAACACGTCATGCCTAAACGTCCGCTTATCGCGGCGGCGCACGCGCGGCTTCAAAATGGGCGGCGGCCGAAAAAAGTTAGCCGAAGCAGCAAGCTTAACTTAATCTTGATTTGTCATTTGACAGGGAAATTGAGTTTTCCTTATTTTCTACAATAGTCTGAATTTGACAGCGCGGACATCAGAACACAATTTCAATTGCATCCGGCACTGGGCATTCAATTTTTCTAGCGCTTAACAGCGTTGAATGCACCGGGGTCAACATCTAACCAATTATAAATCCACTATTTTTTCGTGTGCAAAATATGTTCTAACGTAAAAGATAGGACGTTTCTGCTTCTGCCCGATTCGTGTGTGTTTTTACACACAATGCGGACACTTTTTATGAGCACAAAATGGTCTTTAATTCAGGAATTGCATTCTGTCCGATTCTTGTGTTGTTAACACAGTACGAAGTCACTTTTTATTTCCACAGAGAAATGTACTAAAACAAAATAAAAATGAGGGGCGGTGGTGGCACGATTGCGCGTGAATTTGTCAGGGTATTTTTTGATGTGCAATAAATTTCCATTAGTGTATTAATTTTAAAAGAACTATGAAACCCGACCGAAGGTCGGAGAGAATCCTGCTAGTATAATTATAACAGGCAGGGAGAAATTCCAAAACAAGCCAGATGCCCACCAGGTGCCTTCCGCAGGTGAACAAATGAAGGGGAACTTGGTACATCATAAGTTATGGCAAAAAGTCAAATAACAATTTACTTACAAGTGAGAGGTATTTTCAGTGACAGATATACCGTATTTCCTCGAAATACCCCCGGGGGGTTTATTTTTTCAGAGTGAGAATTTTGAGGGGGGGGGCTATTTCGAGGGGGGGTTTATTATTTCGCCAGAAATTTTTTGAAATCCCAGTACTAAAATGTCGTCTGAAACGTACGCAGACGTCGAACCATGCAACAAAAATCGCCATTTATAAGACTCTAAAGACATTGATAAGTGTGTAGACGTACAAACACTGTTCTCACATAACAGAGTCATCGTTTTCAGAGTAAATAATTAAAATTTCACTGTTCTTAGAAATTTTTAATTTCACATCAAAATCAATCAACTTTTCACATCAATTTTTTTTTTTTTTACTTCTGCACATGTCGAATCCATCCCAAAATACTTCACACACACAAACACACACACATGGCAACCGGCAGCCTCACTCACCAAAAACGCACCCAAATAACCCCCCCCCCACCCCCAAAGAAACTGACATCCTTCTGTCTGTCCTTGCGCGCGAACAGCTCCAACTCGTTGCCGAAGATCTCCTGCGAGTTGAGCACCTCCTGGTAGTCGACCTCGCGCAGGTAGCCCGGGTCGTCGATGCCGTTGGCGCGCAGAAACTCGCTGAACGCTACTTGGAACGCCTGGCCGATCGACTGCGCTATGAAGGCCGCCTGGGGATGGGGACATTTGTCAACTAGTTGACGGATTGGTTGACGAGTGGAATTTTCAGAGTTGATTTATCTATCCTGGAACGAATTTGAGTTTACCACAGTCAATCATTTTTTATCTACGTGGACATAGGGTTCAAACGGGATTGACTTTTCGGGATCGGGATCGGGACCACAAAATCCCAAAATTTCTCGGGATACGGGATCGGGATCCCCTTTGAACCCCACGTGGACAGTCGACGTTGACTATCCGTCTCCATTCCGGTAAACCCAAATGTCTTTGAACCAAATTTATCAGTTTTGGAAGTTTCGTGGTCAACTAATGTGTGTAGGATATTTGTGGTTACTTTATGACGTATGATCTTTTGGGGCCTCCGTATTCCTGGACATTTGCACAAGAGGTGTATTTACCCGCTGGACATCAGCGGATAATAATGTGCATTGGTATGCATACTGCCACTTTTGATAAAACGAGAGATTTTAAAAATGTTTGAGTGAAGTGAATGACCTTTCTTCCAAAGATAATATAGCCTGTTCAAAAATATGAGTGGGGAAGTTGTTTAATATTCAGAAATTGAATCCAATCCAAAAAGACAAATCTCCACAGCCCAAAACCTTCACCCCCAAAATCATTTCAATCCCCAAACCCCACCTCATCACTCTCAAAAACGTGACAAATTATCCGGGGGGTCCTTCTGACCACGTCCAAGGCATTTGGGGACCCCGTTCTCTCTTCATCAGATTCACTGCCATTATTTGGCTGGCTGGCCACCCTGCGCGCCATGAGCACCACCACGTCGCCTATGTCAGCTATGTAGCTGATCGTGCGCAGCGGGTGGTCCATCATGATGTCCTGCGGGAGGGGGGGGGGGGAGGTTGATGTCCAGTGGGCAGGGGGTGATCAAGTGTCCAGTGGGATGTTGTGGTCAGTTTAGATGACCCGTGGGATGGACCTATTGTGTGATTGATGGTTGATGGACGATTTTAGAATTTGCAGTGATAGTTGGTTTTATGATTTTTTATTTTATAAAAATGTGTGTAATTAAATTTGAAAATTGAGTGTAATTGAAAAAAATTCAATAACGTCGTCCACGTTCCATCAAGCACAAACGATCTGTAGAGATGGTGCCCGCTTTTTTCAAATATTTTTTTTAAAACACGACAGAAAAAAGATCGGGTAGACAGTGTGTATTTGTGATGGAATATATTGGCAAAAATGTGGTGAGATCCTAAAAACTACTAAAAAGAAACACGCAGATATTTAGATACGATAAGAAAATTCAATCTAAATAGATAAGTGCATTCAATTTTTTTAAGTTAACGCAGTGCAATCTACCAAAAAGGAGCAGATAAAAATACTTGGACGAAAATTCCGATTTTAATGACGCTAGTTGACCGTCGGTCAACTCAGCTATAATAGCGGTCAACTGAAAAATATATATTCAAACACGTTTCGCTGAACAGAAATATAGCGTTTCAGGCGTCTGTATTAGGCGGAGATCAAAATTTAATATTCTGATGACTAAAACGCGTTCAAGAGATACACATTTTTCGTTGATCGGGCCGATTTCCCACGTGAACAAGTGACAACAAATAAAGTGTAAGTGGAATAGTGCAAATCAAGGGACAAGAAAACTGATAAGTCGAGGGATATGAAAACTGATGTGACATGTGCGCTCATCAGGGGTCTCCTAGTGGGGTGGGCTGGGGGGGGGGGCTGCCCCCCCCCCAAATCCGCTACTACAATATTACTACAAAAATCGCTTAGCTATCTATCTGGAGTGGTTTTTGAGAAATTTTGCCACAATTTTCGTCCAAAATAACTAATTTTCGCACCTTTCTATAGTTTTTCACCTTCAAAATCGTGCTTTCCGGCTATATACATGTATTTTATCGGCTATATACATATTTTCTTCTTTCTGTAACTTTTATATTATGCCCTTGACTTGTAAAGCCAGCAGTGGTATGTGTGTTAAAAAAATAAGAAAATAAATGGTGATATACCTATTTTTTCCCCTTTCTGCCTTCTTAACTTTGAAAAAGTCTATATATTGTGCCCCCCCCCCAAGCCCCCCCCAGAAAAATTTTCAGCTATCTATCCCTCCGGAGGAGCGATTTGCTATCTATCCAGCCCTTGCGATGGCCAAAATCTTGGAGACCCCTGGCCCTCATTTAGATTTTTTTATTAGATATTAGCTTGCTTGTCATTTGACATAACACTTTCTCTGTCACTCCTTTACCTACATATGAACTGGCACCAAGGCGGCAGTCCGGCACCACATACAGTTCAAAATTAGGTGTCAAATGTCATGTAAAATGTCAATTAAATATATATAATATCTTATTACTAAACTTTGGGCACTTTGCATGACAATTGACAAATTTGTATGACACTTTAAATGACATTTGACACTTGACTTTACACTTTACAGGGCACGGGACTGGCACCAATAGCTTCAGTTGACCAGTGGTCAACTAGTGTGTATAATTGCCACAGAATATATCTTTATCGAAGAGGGGGCAGGGGTTGCGTGCAATACTAGGGGTGTAGAAGGGGTTACCGTTTCATTTGAAGTGCGTCACGTTACTTTAAAGTGTCCGTTTCTTACACGGGATGATAGACAAAGTGAGAAGGAAATGCCACGAACACAAACACAGAAAACCACGAAACTGGTGGTACATGTTTTCGGTGCCATATAAGACGGTTAATTGTAAATATTTAGAATTATTCTAAAAATTTGTGCACACCACGAGGTAAATAGGAAAGTTTTAAGGTGGCAGTTGAAAGGCGAAAGAAGCAAAAAAGCGCTGGATGGTAGCTCCGATGTTGGCCATGAAATATGAATTTTATTTCGAGACATACGCAGAAATCACAAAAAAAAATCGAACACTTTCTCGTTTTTAAAACATTTTCCATGGATGATGGTATTTATGCATCTATTTCTAAGCAGTTTGTTTCCTCATCTGAAACATGTGTGGAAACAGATACGAGTTGACGTGGCGTCATTTGATTCCGACTGTCAATTCAATTTTCAATTGAAAAATGTGTAAAAATGGAATTCCGAAAACCGCAAATCCTCGAATAAGACTCCCCTCGAATAACTCCCCCCTGCTGGCGGGGTGATGAAAAAGTAACCCCCCTTGAATAACTCCTCCCTCTGATGAAAAGGATACAATACAAAAGTATAAAATAATAGTAGCCTATGGCAGCGACAGCAGATACATAATGTGTAAATATGCACATTGTTTTGTTGTTGTTGGACAGAAGTCCAAGTTTCCTGAAGAAATAATAACCCCCTCTAATAACTCCCCCTCCAAAACTTCTGACGAAAAAATAACTCCCCAGGGTCTTATTCGAGGATTTAGGGTATGTAATTCATAAAAACAATTAATAAATCATAATCATAACAATCGTTTTAAAAATTGATTTTGGCACACATTCAATTAAAAATACATTGTCCACTGAAATCAATTGACGCCGCGTCAACTCGTGTGTAGAGAAACATCCGGGAACTCACACTTATCCTCCGAACCTCACTTAACCTCAAAATCCAACAAAAAACGACCACCCAGCACGTTCAATCATAAATAGTCAGAGACCACAAGTGAGGGGCAAAAGGTGCACTTGCAAATATGGCAACTCCCAAACACAGGTGCTTTTGCGGCCGCCAACTGGCCGCCCACACCTGTGGCTTACCTGCCGCACGTCCGTATCCGATATTCTCTGCGAAACCGAAAAGCGACCGCTGTACATAGGGGGCCGGACTCGATTCGAACGTAGGGCGCGAGTAAGGCGCCCGGCATGTATTTGGTAGGCGCGTCAAATGGACCCTACACACAGTAGTTGCAATGACATCGGATGTCAACTGGCCTGACTGGTCAACTGAATTCTGAATTGACGTGGAAACAATTTGTCCATTGTGCGCACAATTTCATGTACATAAATATGTGCTCAAATGCCGGGAGCCTTACGTGCGCCTTACATTCTAATTGACTCTGGAGCATGGGGTTTGTGGTCACCGTAGCACAGGGGAGAGAGCTTTGGAAACTTATACAGTCTGGTGGCTTGATACTGTACACGCATGGTTATTTGTCTTCACTGGCATCGTGCCAACGAGAACTCATTTTATAGGATAACAATAAAACTTCTTTTTTTCTGGAAAATTTTTATTTAAAACAGTTATTTTTTGCTGTGATTGCGCCATTTATTATTCAGTGGCCCATCGGTCGACTGAAAACACACGAATAGTTGACAGGAAAAACAAACTGATAGAACTAGTCAACCCGTCAACTATAAGTTTGTAAAACAGAGTTTACGGTCAACCACCGATCGACGGTCAACTAGTATGAAGAGCCGCCACGTGACCTTCTCTCACCACTTTCCGAGTAGTCCGGGCGAATAATCGTTGGCACGATGCCAACGCGAACAGCGCTCGAAACAGTACAAAGCCACCGGAGTTATTAGACGCTCAGACGCGCGGCGCGGCCACGCCCACCGGAATAATTGCGACGCGAGCGCCGCCCCGCGCGTCTGGCCCCAAGCGCGGCTCGAACAAAAGCTATGCAGCACTGCGGAAATGGAAATCGCCTAGCGTTTTTGCATGTGATAGAAGATCTGTGAAAATTTTCAAAATCCCAATCTTTTACATTTTGTTATTTTTGTAGAAATGCTAACTGAAAAGGGAATCTCTAGACGATAATTTTTTTACACACAATGATAATTGAATTTTTTTCTTCTAAAAATCAATAAATGTTGGGAATAATGAAGGGAATTTTATCTTAAAAAGCTTAAACATTTTTCAAGCTCCGGGGTCAAAATAGTAATGCGTATAACTATGGAACAACATTTGACTGAAGCAACTGAACACACTGACTGCGACACGTCTGGGGGCAGTCCCGCGCACGGTGTAAAAAAATTAAACTGTTAAATGTCATATAAAATGTCATAAAAATTTGTCAAATGTCATGCAAAATGTCAAAAGTCCAATAATGAAATATTTTCTTTATTGATTTTAGTTGACATATTTTCCATGACATTTCACACTTTACAGGGTGCGGGACTGCCGCCCGGAAAGCGCAGATAATCACGCTAAAGTCCAGAAAACGCGCACTGCTCAGCCGCAACAAAAAGCATTTTTGAAGGATTGAAGGATATCAATTTTCTAAAATATAAGGGAATATGAAATTACTGAATTACAAATTACGTCGATGGGCCCACGTTGGTGAGCATGGATTTTGGGGGTACCCTTGTTGCAGGTGCAAATCGATTCACGGGCAAATGGCCGAAAAAGGTAAATAATTGTGAGTATACTCGGGGGACTTTATGCCGTACATTTTTCGCGAGGAAACACTCCATCGGTGTGAATCGTCATTTTTTAGTCGCTGTCCAACTCGTTCTGGTGTGAAAAACAAAAACGAAAATCTGCGTACCTTATGAAATGTTCGGCTGCGCTCGAACTCGTTCTGATGGAAAGTACGAAATTTTTCCTGAATGTCAAGGTCATATAAGAAACGTTTAGCAGAACAGTGTAAAAGACTGCGATAAGTTCCGCTGAAGATAATCAGAATATTTCTGGCTCCAGAAACGCGACATATTTACTTCAAAATAGTATGGTCGGACGGCATACAAACGAATCTATTCTTTTCTTAATTTTTTTTGTGAAAGATGAGTCCCTAAACTTTTCAGTTTGACATAGATATTTGATTTTGAAAAAACCCGTACATAAATATTATCTATTGGTAGAGTATCATGTCTGCCGAGTATACAGCTATTTCGACTATACTCGGCGGACCGCAAAGTGTGTCCAGAATCCTACCATAATTCTATGAATAAAATATTGTGATAAATTTCGCAATCAATTATTCCACAGTAAAAACGAAGTTTTTTGATGAAAAAACTGTATAATTTGTGGTTTGTAGCGAATGGCGAATGGCTTTATTGGCTTATAGTTTGATGGTAATATTTGAAGGATATTCCGTTTGCACGTACAGATCGATTTACGCAGGCATCATGCGTATCCACTCGAAAAACAACTAAAGACAACGAATGCAGCATTGCTGTCGAATTTCAGAATTGGGATGAAAATTGTATCCAGGACCCAATCCCTGTAAAGTGACAAATTACATGAAGTTTCAGATTTCTATTAGAAACTAAGAGAAAAGATGAAACTTTACCCACACGTTGCATGTATTCGAAATTTTCCATTTCAAACACACTAGTTTACTTGCAATTTGTAACAGTCGGAAATTCGTCACTTAGGGGATTGGGCAGTAGGCAGTATGGGCGCATCATTAGTACTGAAAATGAAACAAACAAATTTGAATATATTCTGAGCGCAGATGTGGCGGTATATCGAATTCATGCCGATTGCTCAAGCTCAAAAGCCAAAATGCCAAAGCCTAAAATCTATGGCTCAGTAATTTTTGATCGAACAAAGTATATAAATATGTACTTATCAATATATTTAAATAAACCCCATAAAAAGGAACTGATGCCACATTTTACTTCTACGAATAAACATTTCCTTTCCTATTTCTTTTCCCAGTCTATTGCATAGCGCAACACACAGCAAATTACCTGCAAATCAGTGTTTAGCACCATAATTTTCTCGGTAGATATGAACAGGTCCACTTCGCACATTGGCTGCGTCTCGCCATCGGGCGCCTGCGTGAAATTATTTGTTATCGGAAATTACTGATTTTGTTTGTGTACAATTAAGCTTGGTTCCCGGATTTTCAAGTTGACTAAAGTGAGATCAATGCCAATCCGTGGCGGGGAACTAAATATAAGTGACATGTCAAATTTTGTCCACACACTAGTTCACTAAAGAAATTTTAAAAAAAATATATTAAAATGAGTTTACCGGAATGAGTTATTTTTACTCTCCGGCAACTATAGTTGACGAAAACAATTCCAGTGAACTCAAACACTTCTCAGCTAATTTATGAGTCCACTAAATCTTCCATTCACAGGCAGTCAAGTATCGGCAACACCTCCCACCTTGATCCTAGTAACTGCCTCCTGCGCCTGCATCATGCGCGACGCCTTGGTGGGCCTGCCGTCGTCGCAGCTCAACTGCGTGCTGCCCAGGTACCTGGCGCGGAACAGCACCCCCTCGATCAGCACTGCGGGTTCGTGTACTAGCACTGCGAGGTGGGGGGGGGGGGTGTTGACTTGTGGGGATGGCCCTACGCACGCTAGTTGACGAGGATAACAGATGTCAACTGGTTGGTTTCTATCCCAATTCGAAGCTTGCTCATGAGGCACACTCTGCATGCTTGAATACACGCATACTTCATGCCGGCCATGTAGATTGCAGACACCACAATCTTTGCACATTATTTTCATTACTAAAGCTTCATTAGCAACATGATTCAACACTTTTTTTATTCGAACGTCGTTCATCGGCTCGTGGGCAAGCTTTGAATTGGGATGAGAACCAGAAGTTATCTTGTATCCTTGTCAACTAGTGTGGGCAGGGTGATCGCACGGGCTGCACACGTGTCGCAGAGGGGCCACCGCAGCGCGCCGCCAACCGACGTGTATTAAGACGATGACGCGTTTAGATGAATAGCACAGTGCACAGCGCATGCAGACGGTACCGGTGCAGCGGACCCCCCACCCCCCCCCCCTCTAGGGTCGGTAAAGTTTACCGTACCGTAATGGTAGTTTCCGGTAAATATAAAGATTAACGGTAATTGTTTACACCACACAGTACCCCAGCCCCTATCAGTGGCAAACTACAGGAAGCACCACGCCGCACCTCTACCACATGATTTGTAATTTCATTTCTCCCGGTAAGATTTTTACGAGATAATACCCCTTTCCCTCACCTCAATTAATACTGCAATCAGAAACGTTTTACGAAAAAAATAACTTTATTGTGTCTAAGTGATTATAGGTTATTTAGGAGTTGCACGTGTAATTTGAGTGCGGACAATGGGACTGGATCGCAGGATTCAAACGATATATGGAAAGACAATTTTGGACAATGTTTCAAAAATTTTGAAATTCGACAATGCTGTTCCAAAAAATGGATATCAAAATATCCCATATCGACAACCTAATATCGACCATCGATATCGAAAATCGACATCGTTTGAACCCTGCGGCAATGGCGGCGGCGCGTGCCGAACGCGGGGAAACGTGAATCGAAGCTGATTGGCCAAACGGGACGGCACAAATGCAAAAAATTATGAAAAACGACAATCGTGAACACGGAACACACGAACGCATTCAAAGTATATGACGAAAAATAATAAAAAAACACGACGTGAACTAGAAACACGGATTCACAGCGTACTCACCATTTTTTTGTGAATAGAGTTTCTTAGCCACGGGTGCCGCGGCCCGGGCGCACGCGTGCATTAATATTAGCGCCGATTTTACGCTTTTTCAAAAACTTTCAGCAAAGAAATAACGCCCCAAAGTGAGCAGCGGGCCGACAAAAAAAAACACAAATTTTTATTTTAAAAAACAAGCACTCACCCTCCTTCTTTTTGCCCTTTTTCGCGTTCAAATCGGTGGGCGAGTCGGCGGGCGCGTCGACGTGCTGCTGGGACGACTTCTTGCCGCCGCCGT
Source organism: Sphaerolaimus hirsutus (assembly GCA_964036195.1). Lineage (NCBI taxonomy): Eukaryota > Metazoa > Nematoda > Chromadorea > Monhysterida > Sphaerolaimidae > Sphaerolaimus > Sphaerolaimus hirsutus. The sequence goes on from OZ038458.1 coordinate 836,459, forward strand.
TGCTCAACGCGGCCGAGCCCGGCGACGAGTGCGGCCGGCCGCCCGACGCCGCCGAACCGGTAGCGGCCGCCTAAGGCGAGAAGTGTGCGTGTCGTTGGTGACCGGGTTTGTGCAGATTTGGAAACCCCGCGGCGGTATATAGTAAAAGGTAGATAGATAGTAAATAGGGTTCAAACGGGACCGCGGTCCCGGTACATGGTTCGGCAAAAAGTCGGGACTGGGGCGGTCCCGGTCCCGGTCCCGACACCCCAGTCCCGGTCCCGACAATTGAAAAAAGCCAGCCTGGGTCCCGGTCCCGGTCCCGTCCACCCAGTCCCGGTCCCGACATTAGAACATTTCTGATCCCTGTCCCTGTCCGAAAAACTGGTCCCGTTTGAACCCTAATACATAGTAAATCGCTCGCGTGGTGGGGGGTTCACGTGGTGTGGGGGGGATTATTTCTGGACTTTATGTGAACGTCACCCGACAGTTTCTTTTTCTACTCCTGGATGTATAAATATCATCGAGGGGCCATCCCGAGACCCTGAAAAATGTAGAATTTTTAATGTTGAATACATTTTCAAACTGTAGTTTTGATATTTTTCATGAGATATTCCACGAGCTTTCCATTTTGCAGGGCATTTTACATGACTTTGAATGACACTTTGAATAGACACTTTGAATGACATTTGACATCTACCAGTGCATTTTACCGGGCCTGTGATTGGCACCAGCGCAACTCACTGCCGGTCCGCCGCCACGTCGAATGCCCAGCAAGCGGTCCGTCTCCGCGTCGGTATCCGAATCGCCGGCGGCGGGAGCCGCGGCGCCATTGGCCGCGCCGCCGGCCGCAGTGTCCGCCTTGAGTTGGCCGTCGTCGGGCAGGCCGGCCTCCACCCTGGCTCTCTGCTGGTCGCGCTGCAGCCGCCGCAGGTACGACTCGCGCATGACCCAGACGGGCTGGCCGTTCTCGTTGACGCCCGACTGCTCCACGTCGCCGGGCGGCTGGGAGCCGATGGCGGCGGCCGCCGCCGCGTTCGCTTGCCACACGCGCCACGCCTCGTCGCTGCCCATTAGAGCGGCGGCAGTGGCGCCTTGCTGTTTGTCGTCTGGTTGGAGTTGTTTGTAGTGCTGCTGCGACTGCTGCTGCTGCTGTTGTTGCTGCTGCTGCAGCTGCGACTCCGGCCACGTGGCGCCCTGCGTATTTATGATAAAGTTTAGGCAATGTAGGACTTATCATTATTTATGACTTTTTCTCAAAAATTTGACAAAAAAATTGTTCATTCACGGCGATCGTATTTTTCAACTGTTCGGATTCGTTTGCCTTCATACACATTTTTCTGGTGCAAGCAAAACTCTCAAGTCTAAAACTAAAGTCTAAATGCACCTGAAACGCTCTTCGTTTTGTTGAAATTTTTCGCAATAATTCTAAAAATCCACAATTAATCAATTTTAAAGGCAATACAAGTGCACTTACACACGACTCAAATGTTATTATATACCTTCAGGGAGTCTCAATCTCCTCGACAAACAAAAAAGCCACCACCACAGCGGCACTAAAATGGCTCACCTCAAAGGACGCATCCGACTGTGGGCCGCTATTAACGGGACTGAACAAGCGATTGAGCGCGGCCGCCTGCTGCTGCTGCTGCAAGTGCTGCTGCTGCATGTGCTGGTGCAGCCAGGCGGCGGCGAACTGCGGCGGCAGCGCCATCGGATTGACGGGCGGCATGACGCCGCCGGCCGCGCCGCTCACGGGCGCGCTCAACTGCACGGCGAGGGGGCCGGAGCCGGCCGCGTAGGTGGTCGTCGGCCGCACGATGGACCCGTTGGAGGGGGCCGCGCCCGGCAGCTGCGCCTGCTGCGGGAAGTGCGCCTGGGGGGGGGGGGGATTGAGGTGGGTAGAAATTGCGAGTAGATAAGTGACAGGAAAGTGGTAAGTGACAAGTAAACATATAGGCGACAAAACACTTCAGTGCAATGTTTCAGGTCGCTGGAGTGTACTAAATTTGTCACCTTCGAATCTGATTTTGTCAATTTTACGTAATCGCCACTTGCTTCACTAGCTTAGTTGAGAGCGGCCTCTCACTTGGCCACATGTAATAACCACTTGGCAACGTGCCACCCACCTGGAAGAGAGGCATCTGCTGCAAGTTGGCGGGCAGGTCGGTCTTGGCGCGCTGCTGCTCCAGCTGCTGCAGCGACGGCGCCGCCGCGTCCGACTGGTCAGCCCCGCCGCCGCTCAACAGCCACGGCGCGCCGCTCTGCGTTTTCAGTACCGTATCCTCACTCCAAAAAGCCCCGGGGTTATTTATATCAAACAAAAATTTATGGGGGTGGGGTTATTCGGGGGGGGGGTATTTGACGGGTATGTTTTGGTGGATTCATTAGTGTATTCGGGGTTATTTGCGGGGAATCATTTCCTCTCCGCTCGCTCAAAGCGGGATCAAGCGAGGTGCATCATTGGGCTCACGCACACCAGTTGACAAACGGTATTTCCCGAACTAATAAATCTGTTTTCAAGACATTCGAGTTGACCATTATGAACTTTTTTTATCAACGTCGAAATTGGTAGACGGAATCCTAATAACGACAACCTCAAATGTGTTTTCAAAGCTGATAAACAGATTTACGAACTTTGAACATTTCCCTTTTGAGCTAGTGCGCGTGCCGCCGTTAAGTGAACCATTTGGGCGCGATAGTTTACGTGTAAAAATCAAATTTGCAAAATAACAACCGTTCGTTAATGTGACTACTGTAATATGACCTTACAGTTAATGAGATGATAAGGATAGCTTTAGTTACTTCTGTTCGACCGAGTACCGTTTATATGAAGGGTGTGCTTCTAAAAGTACCGATCTACAAATTTTTCAAATTTGAGTTAGGACCATTTTTGGGGTCCCCATAAACATGCGCTTCAAAAAAATATATAATATGTGGGGGGTGCGAAATTCAATTTTGAGATATGGGGGGTCGAAAAAAGCAAAAAAATCGCTAAATACGGTTTTTGAAATTTTTAAGTACCAATCTACAGCTTTTTCAGCTTTTGTGTCTTTAAAAGTACCGATCTACACACTTTTTTCAAAATTGTTCTTTTAAATGTACCGATCTGCACATTATTTTTTGTGCTTCTAAAAGTACCGATGTCAGATAGGCGTCTGATTCAGCAAAAACTCATTATGTGCTTTTTTATTATGGGTAAAAGTACTGATCTACAGCTTTCTGATTTTGTGCTTTAAAAAATACCGATCTACATGCTATTACCAATTTGTTCCTTTAAAATGTACTGTACTACAAAAATATAATTCACTAAATTTTATATAGCTAGTGTTATGTGTACAATCAATGATTATACCCATGCATGTGGATACCCAACAATATGGCCGAAATACCCATACCCAAAATTCCCATACCCAATACCCATGTATGGGTATTGCATACTCCAAACTTTCAATTGCGATTATCTCAAAATCGATTTTTTTGTAGATCGGTACTTTTAGAAGCACACCCTTCATATGTACTGTACACAGACATACAGCTGTGGAGTAATTAGTTTTGCACATAAAAAGCGTGTGGATTCATATACGGATGGGCTGGGAACTATCCGATGGATGTGTGGATCGCAACAAGTTGAGCCTGGCGAGAGTACCGCAACACGTTACGTCAAGTGTCCATGTCAGATTTTGTCACTGACATTTTGTCATTTTGACGTTTGACAAATTAGTATGACATTTTGCATGACATTGACAAATTTGTATGACATTTGGCACTTGACTTTACACTTTACAGGCTCCCAACGGCGGTTTGATGTGTAAAATCATTTAAAAACAAATTCAATTTGGAAAATTAGTAAAAGAATAGGCAAAAAGCCGCCACCAATACCAACACCAATGGTTATGCAATTTACTTTTGTGTTATATTTATAGTGCGCCCAGCAATTAAAGGTGCGATTTCACTCCTGGGGGTCGTGGAGCCGTGCGAATTTCTAAATTAAATCAAATTTACCTTAGTTAGATAAATTTTACACCTTGCACCAGGCGTAGGGTTGAAAATATTTATCGAAAAATCATCGATATTCGATAAATCCTACCAACCCCAGCCAACCCCCACCCTAATGTGCCTACACGCGCCCAATGGCAGTCGTCAATCCTATTTTCTACTGAAAAAGAGTGTCAAAACCGATTTTTAACAACCAATTTGAACGAATTCACAAACAATTCACATTTTGAGACACTTCAAAATTCAATACAACCGAAATCAGTTGACGGGTGTCATTTTACGAGTGCGGGCACAATCAGCTCTCTTGGCATCGAGCCAAACACAGCACCATTACCGTTTGCATCTGCTGCAGCGGCGCGGCCGCGTCGCTGGCGTTGGCGCCGATGAACGGTTCGAAGTCGGAGTTTGGCGGCGGCGCGTCGCTTTTGAGACCGTCGCTTCCGGCCGCCTCGGCCAGTTGCCGCCGCTCCACGAAAAGGGCCTCCAGTTCGCGGGGGTCAACCTGATTTTGGCAACTCGATGGGTTTTGCGAACTGCGCAGTTTTCACATTTTGGTTCGCGGTTGAAAATGGCGAGAGAAAGGACAATTGAAAATCTCCCCGAGTGGTTGAATGTTTTTTTGTTTGTTTCATTCGTAATTCAGACCGCTTTTCTGGTTCTTCATTTTTAATCGATAACCAAAAACTTAAAAGTTGCTCAGCGCATCAGAAAGCCCAGTCACCGAAGCAATGAAAAATATTTTTAAGCCCGGTATTCCCGGAAGAAGTAAAAATACTCGATGTTATGTTTTCAAACGATTTGTTGTACCCACACAATATTTGGCAACGGGGATTTCAAAAACTTATAAATATGCTTGAACACGTTTGAGTTTACATAAATGAATTACTTTTGATCTACGAGAACAGTAGCTGACGTACTCCTCATCGGCTAGGGCCCATTCCGCATCAAAGCCCATTCCGCATGTAGACCCATTATAGACACATTATGCCTGCAGGGGTAAGAAAGGGGGTGGGTAACACCACCCCAAACCGCCCAGCTATCTATCTATCCCTGGCGCAAATTTTTTTGGCTACATTCCCCTGAACACCCCCCCCCACCCGCAAATTGCCTAGCTATCTAGCTTTTTATCTAGCTGGAGCGCTTTTGAGAAATTTTACCCTAATTTTCACCAAAATTCCCTAACTTTCATACTTCTTATAGATTTTCACCTTCAAAATAATTAGGTCATGTGTTTTATTACCTATTTTCAACATTCCAGGCATTATTAAATGTGTTCCGGGTCAACCTGCGGGATGGGTTTACATGCGGAATGGTGCACTGCCCTGCTTATCCCGGTCGTCAACTCAAATGTGTTCTGACAAGATCAGCCTTGGAATTTTCGGTTGTCAACTAGCGTGCGGAGGGCCAACGTTGAAACCATATCACCAGCCACTGACACACTGTTAAGTGCATAATCCACCACCGATTGAATAGAGTGCTGTTATAGCGACGTGCTAAGTTATAGTGACGTAAAAAGCTGTACGATTGTGGTCATATTAGCCCGACACACGCTAGTTGACATCAATACCAAATGTCAACTGGTTCCGTTCCCAATTCAAAGCTTGCGTTTGAGCATCGATCGTCGGCTCGTCAGAAAGCTTTGAACCGGGATCGGCACCAGTTGACATTTGGTGTCGATGTCAACTAGCGTGTGATGGCCCATTTCAGCGAAAAAATGTTTTCTCCGATTACCCGCTATTATAAACTGGTGGCACATTTGAATGAGAAATCAGGTACCTCATTTTTCATAACAATCTCACAGGAAAACGTGCAGCCCAATATGGCTGCCATTTGTTGTGGGGGTGCCCACAACATTTGCCTACATATATGCCAAGTGGCACCCCATGGCACCCCCCTGTTCTGCTGCTACAGATTGATGAAGATTTTTTGCCAATTTTTTCCCCGGAAAATATAAATGAGAATTTTCAAAAAACCTGTCAAAATATAGCTGTGGTGGAGTGTGCAGCCATTTTTTTGTGTGGTGACAACACAAGTGATGAATACACTTGTGTTGGTACTTTTTCAAAAAATTAAATTTCCTTGTGGCTTGCCCAAAGCCATCTTTTGACCCACTGGTTATTAGGGGGTATATTTTGACCTCCCGCCCACTCCCCCACACAAAAATTCCCCCCAATATACAGACATGTGCCACCGGAGCCATGTCAACAATGATTTTAAACTTTGTGATTACCTAAATTGTGGTTGTGATTAAAAAACTGTGATTTTTGATTTTCTGGACATGACCTCTTTATTTGTCTGGCCCACTCACACTAGATACAGGGCACATTGCCAATTGGCCCCTACAGGTTTTTATCAGATAATAAGTGCCCACATTGAATGGGCACAAGTATTTTGTAATTTGCATCACAACACTGCAGGTGCTGGACACGCTGTCACGTGAGTGCCTACTTTACACAGGGCTGTTTTTATCATTCACTATACAAAATACTTAAGTGCAAAAACAGGGCCCAGGAGCAGCCATATGTTGCCCCTGACACTGAGCGAGCCAATTCTGGCCCCCACGTGCTCCATGAATAGCTTGGGGTAGTGGATTGTCCACTTTTTCAAACCTATGTTTTTCTCAAAAAAATTTTTGGGATTTGATCAACAACGCCATCATGGTGTGGGGCTTCTGGGGGTTCTGAGGGGGTAGAAAAGTTAAACATACTTACAATCTACCAATGTTAAAGAAAAATTTTGGTCTCCAATGTCCAGAAAAAAAGATATAAAAAATATAAATTTCTTCAGGAACAAAAATTTGTATGAATTCTCATTTATATTTTCCAGAAAAAATGTGGAAAAAATTTTTTTTCTGCAGCAATGGTGGCCTGAGGGGGGTGCCCCCTAGGGAATATATAGTAAATACTTGGGGGCACCCTCACACAAGATGAGAGCCTAACAGGTTGCATGTGGGATTTGTAAAATACAATAAAGTGATTTTCTCATTTATATTTTCCACCAGTTTACTCTACTTATTATGCTGCGCATTTACGACGCCACTCACCTTCTTAATATTCTGATTAGCCAGTCTCCTATTAATCTCATTGTCAATGGCGCCGATCTGTTTCTGTATGAGTTTGGTGGTGCGGCTGTCGACCTCCATGCGCCTGTTGTGCTGCGCCGCTGCCACTGCGCTGGTCAAGCTGTCGCTGCCGCTGTCGCGTCGCGCCGACTGCGAGTTGTCGCTGCCGCCGGGCGAGGTCGCCTGCGCGGTGCTCGGTGATATTGCGAAATTTATTGAATTGGAGAAGTTTGGATTTATTTCACTTTTTTGCATTTTTAAAAATATTGTGTTTTGTTTCGAATTGGTTTGTTTTATGAAAGATTTCAAATATTTCAAACCTCAAAGCAGAACGCCTGGTGGTTTTTACACCCACTTTAGATAATTATCAGAGCAATTGGCAAAATTCCAACGTTCAATGTTAGATGAAGTTCAGAAGTACTCGATCGACATTCGCAAATGTAACCCTCGCGTTTCAGGTTAAACTGCACAAAATCAAACACATACAACAAAAGTACGCACCTGTGGCGCACAAGCATTAACCTCCAGCGGCCCCCCAGCGGCCGAGGTGTCCGCCTGGGTGACGTCCGCACCCTCGGCACCTCCAACCTGCGCCTGTGCGCCGCCATCGCCGCCGTCGGCCAACTTAGCGGCGGCGAGCCGCTGCACGCACTCGTCCGTGTCGTCGAAGAGCACCTGGCCCGGCTCGGAGGCGGGCGACAAGCCCTGCGCGCCCGACTGCGCCGCCTGGCCCGCTTGGACGGCGTGCGCGGCCGCCGCCGCAGCCATGGCCCACTGGGGCGCTGAGCCGAGGCCGGGGTACATATGCGCCGCCTGCGCCAGCACAGACGTCAGGTACTGCTGCATCATGGACTGGTACTCGGCCGACGAGGGCGCGTCCAGGCCGCCGCCGCCCAAAGCGGGGCCGGAGAAGGGCGGCGGCATACCCGAGGGTACTGCGCCCGCTGTCGGGTCTCTCTCGCCGCCCGCGGGAATTTCCTGCAAAGCGGCAAATTGTTAACGCTGCACTAGTTATGCAGTGGCTGTAGGGTTCAAATGGGATTGACTTTGCGGGATCGGGTTTGGGATTTTGAAAATTTATGGATCGGGATCGCGATTAGGGTTTTGAAATTTGGGATCGGGATCGGGACTAGGGTTGGAAAAAAAAAACGTTTTTTTTAACTCGATGTTTTTTTTAAAAGCTCCCAGATATGACCTAGTGTCAACATATATAGGTATATCAGACACTGGCAATACTCTGTGATGTTAAATATGACCATATAATGGCTGTGGAGCCATGGGATAGCATTATAAGTGGTGATTTGTGTCAAAAATATCCATTTTTCGTAGACATATCGTACGTATATCGCCTTATAGTCGAATGTTCGTGACTTCAGGTAAAGTTTGGCACGGAATGGTGATCAAACAAGGTTATAAAAGGAGGTTGTTACTTTGGGAGTGAAGTTACACACTGTGGAGGTACATGGAAGCACATTACCTCAATATTATATATTACAGCAACATATGTCGGCTTATTCACCCATGGTAGCACATAGAAATGGATGTTTTGATACTAAAAATGCAACAAAACCAATGAAAACAACCACCAATGTCAATTTGTGTGTGAAATTGCGCGCTTGCGCGCAAAAATTTTGCAAAATACCTAGTGCTTAGTACTAAAAATTTCGGCCGATGTTTTTAAAAAAAAAAAACATTTCGGACGTCATGTTTAAAAAAAACAACGTTTTTTTTATTAAAAAAACGTTTAAAAAAAAACATCGGCCAAACCTAATCGGGACCACAAAATCCCAGAATTTTTCGGGATTCAGGATCGGGATCAGGATCCCGTTTGGACCATAAGTGGCTGGACAAAAACTTTTTAGAATGGCACACCACTTTGTGAATCAGTAATGGACATCCGCGCTACCTGAACATCTTAAATCATGCAATGATGACATTTGTTTCCCTGGGCACATATGGCGCATGTGCACATCCGGGAACTTCGATTTTACTCAGAAATTTCTAACACTACTTTTCGGTTGAATTGACTGCTAACATCTCCCCTTCAGTTCCACGGGATACAAATGTCCAGTGAGCACGTGAATCAAAAAAGTCGGGTAGCGCGAGTGTCCAGGGGCGTTTGATGTCCACAGCCACTGAGTCCATGGTTTGGTTTCCACTGGGTACAATTTACGGAAATCCCTACCCCTCAAACAGGGGTCTCGTAGGGGGGTTGCCCCCCCCCAAAATCCCCCAGCTATCTATCTATCCCGGAGGCCGCTCAGCTATCTATCTACCCCGGAGGCAAATTTTTTGGCTATCTATACCCCAAAACGGCCAGCTATGCACCTATCTGGAGCGATTTGTGAGAAAATTCGCCCCCATTTTCGCTCAGTATCGCTAATTTTCGGACCTTTTTATAGTTTTTCAGCTTCAAAATCACGGCGTTCGCCTATACACATGTTTATATACCTATTTTTAGCCATTTTTAACCTATTTTAGCTATTTTTAACCTGTTTTGAGCGATTTTTCCCCTTTCTGCCTTCTATGCATTGAAAAAGCCTATATATTTTGCTCCCGCGAGTCACCCCCCTCCCAGAAAATTTTTCAGCTATCTATCCCTCGGGAGGAGCGATTTGCTATCTATCCAGCCCCCGCGAGGGCCAAAATCCTGGAGACCCCTGCCCTCTAACTAGGCAACCTGCGGCGGCGTGTGTCCGGTGGGCGTGGCGCCGGGGGCGGCGGCGGCGGCGCCCGGCTGCGGCATGTAGGCGGCCGTCACGAACGGGTTGCTGAAGAACGCGGGCAAGGGTCCCAGCGGCGACTGCTGCTGCTGCTCGTGGCAGGTGACCGGCGGCTGGCTGGACGGCCGCCCAGACGAGTTCGAATCGACCTGCCGCTCGGCGGCGGAGTCGCCGCCCGTCGGCCCGCTGCGCGTTGAACCGTCGCCGCTCTGCGCAGCACACCGTTTAGCTATTTTTTGGAAAAGTTATTCAAATAAAAGACTACCTAACTACCTAAGTAAAGTTTTACAATGCAGGGGTATTCTATATTTTGACCCTACGAATTTTGATTTTTGTGAGATCAGATGTGAGATCCTAAAGCGGAATTTTTGCATGAATAACATCTGCCTATCTTTTTAGAATAAACAGCAAATAACGTTGGCACTTAACTTTCTATCCCAACTGTAAAAATGTCGTTTTTAAAAACAACTTTTTAAAAAACGCCCAACCTGCGGCCGGGGCTCGGCATCACATGCAATTCCATTGGTCGACTGGCCGGGCGGCGAGTGGCCGCCGGCGGCGCAGCCGGCCAGCTCGGGCGACACGTCCGCCATGGTGCAGTCGCCGCGGCGCGTTTTTAGAAACTTTAATTTAAAATCGTTTTAGGATAGGTTCCAATAATGTTATCTGGTAGATAATGGCTTGGGTGGCATTAACCCGGCTTTGTAGATCGAGTCATGTGTTAGAAAATGTGACGTTCGCCCGACGGGGTTCTGAATGAATCTGAAATGAAAATGGCGATTGTCGGTGTGGCGATGTCAAACCATCCGGTCGCGTGAAAAGATTGCAGTTACGCTGCAGTGAATACTGCAACCGTTAAATATTTCTTGTAGATAAATATAACTCACTGCTATGTGATTTAGTGAAACCGCCTGGAAATGTTGTTTTCAATATCCTTTCTAAAAAAAATTCCGACAAACCGTGTTTTTATAAAAAATCTTGTAAAACGAGACCCTAGTAAGCGACACGCGCAGGCAGCATTGCATTTCAAAAGTGCACGCGAGCGCACAGCGATGCCAATCAATCATACAAGTCCCTATACTTTGGTCGGTTTGTACTTGGTCTGGGGCACGGTTTTAGCGCAAGCATTGAGACATTGAAGACTTTGAGAACTGAACTGAACACAAAAAGTTTGAAGGAGAGGGGTCAGCTAGTGAATATTTACATATCAGTATTCAATAATAACACAACCGGTTTACAGACAATATAACTTTATTTTTTATCAAAAGCTTTTCAGGCGGACTCAAAGAAACGACAAAACAAATACACTACCGTGCAGAATAGTTGAGACTTTTCACAGATAGAGAAACAGTAGGCTGAGGGTCCACTGCACTTTTTTGCTTCCCAATTTCTTGTCCCTTGCCCAATTTTGATCCCGTTTGAGTATGTTGGGGTTTAATGCTGGGGCTACTACGAAAAAATTTTGTTTGCTCAAACAGTCCCCCGGGCCCAAGATAAGGGGGGTCTATAAAAAGATGGTCAATAAATACACAAAAAATGTGCAATCTGGATGAGTGTATTTGAAGCTTAATAACTCAACCATTTCTGGGCTGATTTGAATCATTCAACACTTAAAATGATCGGGACAACCTGCAGATTCTATTTTTGTGGTCGGTTTAGTGATGTCTAAATTCCGTATGTCAATTTGACCCAGTTTTTGAACTAGAAAAAATAATTTTATTGAACATGTTATCATATACTTTAGACAACGAGGGTTCATTTAAAACAAAAATGAGTTCAATATCTCTTTCCAATCAAAAGTTATGGCACTTCAAAGTTTTCAATGGTGTCTAAATATTTTATGCTTTTTTTACTGGGGGTTTCAGCATGAAAATTTTGTTATTGAACAGTCTATAACATACTTTAGACGGAGAGAATTAATATGACAAAAACGTTTTTTCATAATCTCTTTCCAATCAAAAGTTATAGCACTTACAATCTTCCATCTTCATTCCATCCAAAATAATTGCACATTACTCATTCACAGTTGGGCCAACTTTTCTCCCTAATAGAGCAAAGCCAAAACCTCAAATTTACACACCAAATAGCTCCACTCAATAGTATGCCTACCCCCATTTCTGAGTTGCTGGCAATGGATGCAAAACTGCAGCAAAAATAAATGAATGCCACATTTCCATATATGCATTGCCATATGCTGTTCATGCTTAGAATGTTTCTTGCTACATACAGAGCTCAGCGATGCAGGCAAGCAGTTGCCATGGTGGAAATTTTGTTAAAAAATGAACATAGGAATTGGATATAGACTTTAAAGTGAGATACTGGGTGGCTACTGCCCAAAAAAAGAAAAGTCTCAACTATTCTGAAACATGAACAAACTGAGTTAATATGTTTGTACACTAGGAATATACACAGATTTGAACTCAAGGGGCGGTCATCCCGGGCATGTGTAGTCAACCCCCCAGGGTACCCATGTATAGAATCCAAATGTTTTGCATATCGACCATTTCGAAATTCTGGCAACTTTAATCACGCAGCGCAAAAAGTCTCAACTATTCTGCACGGTAGTGTACAATTCAGGAAACAACATTTCTGGGAATTCATGTTTCTTTCAAAATTTATTTCCCTAAAGTATCTGTATTTTAGAGCACTTATACATATTTGTTTTTCTCACCCCATCAACTTAAAGTTATATACCGTATTACCTCGAATTACCCCCCCCCCGAAATACCCCCTAAAATTCGGCTGAGGAAATAATAACCCCCTCCCTCGAAATACCCCCCCCCCTAAAATTGAGTGTAAAGAGAACGTACATGACAAATACCGCAGTTTGTGATCTGTACAATGCGAAGCACACGTTAAAACTGATGATTGAGTGATGTTAGGGAAGGGTTTATGTGTATTTATATACAGTTATATATGCCTATAAACACATATACATCTGTGGTATTGTTTGATTTTTCTACGTCTGAGTATGGAGAATTTCTTAAAATTTCTGGCGAAATAATAGACCCCCCTCGAATAAACCCCCCTCGAATTATCCCCACCCCCCCCCCAAATTTTGCTGGCGAAATAATAAACCCCCTGGGGGTATTTCGAGGTAATACGGTAGTAGACATTTTTCCAATGAACAGCCACACTGACAGATAAGTACTCAAAAGCATGGCTTGGGGGAATGTACAAACATCAAAAATGCATTCATCTGCCTAGTTCAAGTCTGGTGATTCATAGAAGGTGATTGATGTATGTATTTGGAATTGCGCTCGACTTTTTTGTGAATAGTTAGATTTGAAATGTATTTAGCTCTGAGACTTGTCAGAGAAATGTAACTGCAGCACAGATATGTATGTGTAAATCGATTTGCATAGCACAGGGGAAACTTCATTAAGGGGTGGCAATGGTAGGAAATTACATGCATAAAAACAATCTTTGTTACAGTTTCAGTTATGCAAATTTTCTCCATCTCAAAAAGGGTAAATTTGAAGAAAAATCGCATTTTTCCCATCGAAAATAATGCAAAAAAATAATTTCAAAAATTTAATGATTTTCAAAGAATGGAAATCAACCATTGAAATATTTATTCAAGGCAGCCGGAAATAAACGAGCCATTCTGTCCGTTGACAAGCGTGACACAAACAGAATAAATTACATTTCCCAACGTAGCTGGTGCATTTGAAGCATGGAAGCACCAGCGCTCAGTGAGGTATGATGGGGGCAATTTTTGAATGCCTACAGCTGCACTGTGCCGCTCTAGAGGTGGTAATGTCTGTTTCATATTTGTTTTTAAAATATTGCATTTTATTTAAAAAACCAGTTTGAATATTGGCACTGGCAATGGACATTTTTTTAACACTACTGTACCTTTTCTCATAAGATACATCGTACTTACGGGGGGGGGGGGGGGTTAATTGTCTGAATTTGGCGCATTTTTCTGGCTTTATAAATCAAAATGCGGTAAAATTCTCCGTATAGCGTTCAGTCTGATCAATAGATGCCCACACCAGTTTTCGATCGAAATTTCGAAAACTTGTACATAATCTTTAAACGCTTTTGAGTTTTCTAGAATGAGTCATGTTTAATCTCCGCCAACTGCAGTTGACGGACACCTCATTCTAGAAAACTAAAATGTGATCAAAGTTGATTTATGAGTTTTGGAATTTCTGCTGAAACTAGTGTGCGCAGGCAATAATGGCCCTACACACACTAGTTTTCACCGTGACTTCTGTGAAAACTGAAATGGCCACATGGCGACATTACTATGTGTTTAGATTTCCAAATTTTCAAATTTTAACTTTCATACTTAAAAGTTCACATTAAAATTAAATAAATCATCCAACCGTGTTAATTAATCTGCATTTGAAAAAAATTCAGTTTTTCCACGAAGTCACGGTGAAAACTAGTGTGGATATATCGTCTCCAAAATAAAAACGGACCCCCTTTCCACCAGTGCCGCAGCGCTGCACCGCGACGGCCCCCGATGCATGCGGCAGGGCGGCAAGAGCAGTCAAGCGGCAATCTGCCGTTCAGGAAGATTAGGTGCAGTGCAGTTGCGCAGCGGTGGCGGATGCAGTCGCGCCCCGGCCGCTATAATGTCAACAGCCGGCCATATGGTCAGGCGTCAAACATCGACCATGGATGGCGATGGCAAATGGTGATTCGAAAACTTTTTCAAATTTTTTGAAGCATTTGATTTTTTTCAACACATCGAAAATCTTTTTACAAATTTAAAAACTCAAAAATTATATTTGAGGGTCAGGGCCGTATCCAGGGGGGGGCGAGACCAAAAAGTGACAGGAAAATGCGACTTTTAGAACGTCAGCGTAAAAAATTTTGCGCGCAAGCGCGCATTCTTCACCAGATTTGTACCATGTGGCCACAAATCGTTATAAATACACTCAATGTTGTGTTTTTTTGCTGTTTTGTATGTATATTTACATACATATACAACATTCCATGGCGCTGACGCCAATGCCAATAGCGCCATGGCGTGGCGCCTACTAATGGCGCCAGCGCCATAGCGCCATTCCGCCACTATGACGCTACAATTTTAGGGGGGGGGGCAAATAACATGGATGAAATTATGGCTAAAAAGGTAAAATTCTTCACAACAAAACACTCAAAAATTCAAACATTTTCCCGCCGAAACTTTGCCATCGCTAAGCAGGAACGCATTCGACTGCAGAGCAGCACAGCGGAAACGTGGAAACGCCGCAGCGGCGGTCTAAATATTTACACGAGCGAGCACATGCAAAGCCAATGACTGCGTGATGTGACACCCCGGCGCACTAAGAAAATAGTCAGAAGGTAGCCGCGGCTGCAGCCAGTGCCCCATTTCAAATGAATTGCTTATGTATTTTCCAGGGCCCAGTTCCAATTAGAGACAAACATAAATATGCGATGCCTTAGAAACAAGAATTTGTAACATTATTTTAGCAATTTCACATTTTTACTCTGTTTTGTGCGCATAAATATAAAGCTGTCTTGAACTGACTAAACCCAATCGAGGGGGGGGGGGGGGGGCAACTAGGGTTGGCAGTTGATTTTTTTAACTGATTTTTTTTTTATCTGATTTTTTTTTAATCAAAGGGTGGAAACTGATTTTGATTAAAAAATCAAGAGGCAAAATTTCTGGTAGACTTGCACTAGGTATTTTGCATTTTTTGCGAGCAAGCGTGCAATTTCTTGTACATAAATATTACCATCTGTGGTGTGGATTTTGGGGCATTTTTAGTGTAAAATCTTCCATTTATTCATGTGACCATGTAATAATAAGCCATGATATGCTAGTGTAGTATATAATATCCAACCAATGTGCTCCCACATACTTCTACAGTGTGTAACATCACTGTCAATGTATTAGCCTTCTCTTACAACCTTATTTAAGCACTATTCCATGCTGAACTTCACTTGAAGTCACAAATGTTCGACAAAAAGCAATATACATAATAAGTCGAAGCAAAATGGATATTTTTGAAAGAAATCACTGCTTCTAATGCTATTCCATGACTCCACAGTCATAATATGACCACAATAGACATAACAATACATTGTCTGACACCTAACATACATTTTTTTCTATACCCCCATTTTGGCGATTTATAAAAAAAATCTGATTTTAATTTCAAAAAATCAATTTTTTTTTTTAATAAGATTTTTTTATAAAAAAATCAATGCGTTAAAAAAAATTTATTTTTTTCCAACCATAGCCGGGCAACTACAAACTACAAGCCGCGCGGCACTGCCGCTCAAGGGGGGGGGGGCGGCCAGTGCACTTGGTGGGCCACTGACGTGTGCATGACGAACTTCAGTCAAACACGCAGCACGCGGCACTTGGGCCCCGTCCCAAATTGGGACAAGTGCGATTGTAATATAGATTTTCAAAGGCGAAATTTCGAAAAAGGAGCAGATTTTAAATGTTTATGTATTCATAATGTCCACTAGGAATGGCAGGAGTAGTTTAAATAGGGTTTTTTTAAAACAAGGTTTTTTTCCACGCCTAGTATACAAAAATGGTTACTTCCCCATGTTTTTTTGCATTCATATATTCACGTTCCTCTCAATCTGAAACTGGCACCGGGCAGCTGAAATGCTGCATGGTGCAATGCAAGCCGCAACTGAAGCTGTGAATGTAAATATATGGGGAGGGGATGCTATATCGCCATCAGTGCGAAACTCAACCGCTGAGCTTTGGCACAAATTAAAAATATCAAGGGAGAAAGCAGCATTCTAATTGCAAAAATGAGGGAAATGTAATACTTCTGTAAAAAGTGATTATTAGAGCTTTGAAAAGAGATCTATATAGCCACGAGTAGGTAGACACGATCACAGGAAAGTGATAAGGTTGCAAGTAAACATCAATTACTAAACAGTATACAGTGCCTCAGGGGTCTCTTATTTAGGGTGTTTGCGGGGAGTTTTTAACCCCCCCCCCACCCCAAATAAGAAATGGGGCCGGCCTGATACGCACATCTGCCCGATACGCACATGTGCCCGTTTTTTTCACTTGACACTTTTCCAAGTGATTTTCAGATATGAGTGAAGTGAAAAACACTGCGCAATGACATAAGTGAACTTTTTTCACTTCACTCATATCTGAAAATCACTTGAAAATGTGTCAAGTGAAAAAAACGGGCAAATGTGCGTATCAGTGCACCCCCATAAGAAATCACCCAGAACAGCTATCTATCCCGGAGGAGTTTTGGGATACTACTCCCTGAACCCCCCCCCCCCAGCTAATCGCTCATTTTGACACATTTTTGCCCACGTTCACTTTCAAAAACACTAGTTAATGTGCCCTTTGCCTAGGGTTGGCCGATGCTTTTTTTTAAACGTTTTTTTTTTTAAAACGTTTTAAAAAAAAAACATGACGTCCAAAAAATTTTTTAAAACATCGGCCAAAATTTTTAGTACTAAGCACTAGGTATTTTGCAAAATTTTTGCGCGCAAGCGCGCAATTTCACACACAAATTGACATTGGTGGTTGTTTTCATTGGTTTTGTGGCATTTTTAGTATCAAAGTATCCATTTCTATGTGCTACCATGGGTTAATAAGCCGTCATATGTTGCTGTAGTATATAATGTTGAGGTGATGTGCTTCCATGTACCTCCACAGTGTGTAACTTCACTCCCAAAGTAACAACCTCCTTTTATAACCTTGTTTGATCACTATTCCATGCCAAACTTTCCCTGAAGTCACGAACATTCGACTATAAGGCGATATACGAACGATATGTCGACGAAAAATGGATATTTTTGACACAAATCACCACTTATAATGCTATCCCATGGCTCCACAGACATTATATGGTTATATATAACATCACAGAGTATTGCCACTGTCTGATATACCTATATATGTTGACACAAGGTCATATCTGGGAGATTTTAAAAAAAACGTTTTTTATTTTAAAAAAAACGTTGTTTTTTTTAAAAAAAAACATCGAGTTAAAAAAAAACGTTTTTTTTTCCAACCCTACCTTTGCCTATTTTCAACTTTTCTATACCTATTTTTAGCTATATTTCCCCTTTGAATAGATTTTTTTCCTACACATTGAAAAAGCCGATATATTGTACCCCCGTAACCCCCAAAAACATTTTCAACTATCAAAAAATGTCGGAGGAGCGACTTGCTATCTATATGAACCCCCAGGAGGGTCAAAATTCAAGATAACCCCCCCAAGAAAAGAATTATCAGATTTCACAAAAAGGGAACCTTGGGAATTATTCTATGAATATAAATGGCACAAAATAGAAAAATGCGCGCGCAGGGATGTGAGCAATGAAAAGCAGTGCAGAGGTCAAAGGAACAAACAAACATTTCTTATCAGTGTTGGTGTCAACTTGCAGCGGAAGGCACCTAAAGCAAACAAGAGTGTATCCTCACAGGAAAACTTGATGGGAATTTTTTACAAGCAGAGTTTGTTTAGGAAAAAATTGCTTTTCGTTACTGCTGTAAATTGTGAGAGTCGTGGGTGCGACATGCAAATAAGTTTTACTTAAATGTTCCTAGACTAGGGATGGACAAAAAATATTTTTACCGACCGTCTTCATAAAAAAAACTGACTTTTTTAAAGCGCCCAAATATGGTTATGTGTAACATGTACAGGTAAATATGTCAGACAAGTGCTAGTAGTTTGTGATGCGAAATAAAGCCTTAGAATGGCTGTGGAACCATGTGATTAGGGATGGCCGGGGGTATCTCAAAGGGTCTTTTTATTTATAAAAAAAAACGTTTTATTTTGAAAAAAAACCGTCAATCGAAACCGTTAAAACCTTGGTCAAAATTTTTTGTACTAAGCACTAGGTATTTTGCATTTTTTGCGCGCAAGCGCGCAATTTCACATACCTATTACCATTGGTAGTTGTTTTCAGGCATTTTTAGTGTGAAAGCTTCCATTTGTTCATGCTCAAATGAAAAATCACTGCTAATAGATTAGCCTTCTATTGCAACCTAATGTAAACACTATTCCATGGCCAACTTCAATTGTCATGAATTTTCAACAAAAGCAGATATACGTAAAAAGTCAACATAAAACGGATATTTTTGACAGAAATCACCACTTATAATGATATCCCATGGCTCCACAGCCATTCTATGGCTATATACAATATAACATCACAAAGTACTGTCACCTGTCTGATTTACCTGTATATGTTGACTCGTGGCCATATCTGAGAGCTTTTGAAAAAAAACGGTTTTATTTTAAAATAAAACGGTTAAAAAAAACCTGTCGTTGAAAAAAAAAATTTTGGTCATCCCTACATGGGATGGTATTATAAGTGGTGATTTCTGTCAAAAAAGTTTTTATGTAGACTCATCGCATATATCGCCTATTTCGAACATTTGTGACTTAACGTGTAGTTCAGCATGAAATAGTGCTCAAATAATGTTATAAGAGAAGACTAAGACATTGCCAGTGATGTTTTACACTGTAGAAGTATGTGGGAGCACATTGGCTGGATATTATATTAGTACGCTAACTAGGGTTCAAATGGGATCCAGATCCCAAATTTCGAAAATTGATACGTTGAGGAATACAGATAAACAGCAATGAATTGTATCAAACTGTTATGAAAATCGCATGCGTTACACATATTTGGCATGCTTCCAGTGTGAAGACACATACGCGTAAGGTTGGGGTATTTATAACCCGTTTCCACAAAAACGTTGGAACGCAGAACGCAAAATTATAGTGAACAGTGCAGCGTTAAATCCAAAGCCAATAATAGCGAACAATGGCTAACCTATTTTGGGCCGGATATCGATTTGAATGCCGATAAAAAAACTGAAATTCTGCTAGTGGCGACCTCCAGTGATCGAATTCAATCAGCCCAACGTCTTTCGGCCGGCCCTATTCTGAAATAAACATCCAAAATTATTGACTGCTGAGAATACACACGAAATAAAGTCTACTGCACATTGAAACGGGATGAATAATTGATTACAGATACAACGAATCTGGGTGCCCGACAAAAACCTGTCGGGCACAAGAAAATATATTTCGGGCTACTGTCGGGCAGCGGGAATCGGGCAAGACGGCCGTGACAGCGCCCGATATCGACCGCAGCAAGATAAATTTTGCAACGAAGTTGATCGGGTCATTTTGAGAAACTTGGCCCGCGTTCAAGTTACCGGTCGCGTATTGTACATGTATAGATCTTTCCCTCATTTTGCACAAAATCGTTAAAAAATATTCCATTCTGTCGTTTTTAACCTTTATAACAGGTATTTTCGTCTATATAGATGGTTCAATACCTATTTATAGCTCTTTTATTTATATTTATAGCGATTTCAAAAGATTTGGCCGGCTGCCAAGTTGCAATAGGGTATTTCCGATGAAGTGGACACCGATTGGATATAAGCTATATCCAGTTGTCACCTTTTGGTAGACGAAACAGAAAACAATTTCCAGTTTTGAGCTCCATTCATGTAACAAAGTTTTGATTAAGTTCTGTAAAATGCACAGTAAAATTGATTTGAAACTTGTGTGCAGTGCGCCAGAGGTGGAAACCGTGTTCAAGCGCCGCTCAGCTTTCTAAACATATACAAATGGGTAGTTGGCGCTGTGCCAAATCAATATTTGGATACAATAGAAGAGTTTCGAAACACTGTCCGTTTTTGTCACGATACAATTACTTGTGTGATACACAACAGGGGTTAATTGGGTAAGTAGACAGATAGCTAAAGATTGGAAAGTGGAAAATTAATCAAGTTAAAAGTGGTAGGTGAAGTGGCATTTAAACTTAGGGTAAAATAACACACATTTTCATCTATAAATTTGCTTATTGCTTGTAGACTTACATGTTACTTCACTAGGTGCCACTCCCACAAATGCCTGTAGACCCTGTATACTCCGGTTACTTTACACCTTGCACGCGTGGTTCCCGCTGGAAGTGTGCCAACGATGGTTAACGCGTGCGAGTTTCATAAAAAGATGACAAAACTGATTGTTGTTATAATGTTATTCATTAACATAAAAACATTGATGAATTTTTTCATCTTTTTACGGAAATCACATGATTTGATAATCATTGGCACGCTTCCAACACGAGACATAAATCAGTGCGAGGGCAGAGTATCATGTACGCCGAGTATACAATGTCTAATGTCATGCTAAGTGTGTAGTCAGGGAAAAGACAGATTCGTCAATTGTCATGCCAAGTGCCAAAATGATCAATAATAAAAGCTTTTCTTTTTATTTTATTGACATTTTACATTACATTGGATCGGATACTTACACTTTTAAACTTTACACTTAACACTGTCCCCTGGGAGCGGCCCCACTTGTCACTTCATACAACTCACCACTTTTCGTGGCACTTCATGCTTTCCATTAAGTTCCACATGTTGACAATAAAGTGTCAAATTTTCAGCCCCTGCTCTCAACCTATTATATATGTGAAAAATGTTTCCAACTGATCTTACATCGGAATTTCACTGAAAAAATCAAAAACTTTCGAAATGGTTGGCCGTGCCGCCCAGATTTGCAAAAATCAGCATCAAACTGCAGAATACCGTTTAAACTTATCTGTATTTCGCGTGAATGTAGATCATGTGTTCGCATCTAACAACTACTGATTTTCGCAATACACAACATTTAACACACCGCACATTTGATCTGTTTGAGAATGTGTTCTTATCAATTGTTTACACATCGACTAGTGATGGGAATGCGTGAAAAGAAGGGTGGCAGGCCCAAAATTTCATTTCACCAGTAAAACAGGTAAGAAAAGGGTTTCCAAGTCCTGTGAAAGGTGTTGCAAAATGTTAGATAAAATTTCCCAAAATTCCATGTATTTGAGGTGTAATTTGCATGATAATACTTAACACGGACACTTAACATTTTACATGATAATTTACAAGATGTGAAAATATCCCAGGTGTCATAAAATTATTGGTGCTGTGGAACCATTCAGAACAATGACTCCAGTTGACCACAGTTGTTAATGTGTATTTACTTTTACTCAAAAAGTATGCATACTCAAGTACCGAGTAAATACTCATATGCACAACGATGGGTAAGTTCTCCAAAAAAAAACACTTTCTGTGTTTTGAGTTTTTCAAAAATGAATACCTGTGTTTTGAGTTTTTTTCTCAAAAAAAACTTGAGTAACTCTGTTTTTATTTCTGTGTTTTTTGTAAAAACTCAAGTTTTTTGAGTTTTTTTCTAAAACTCAAGTTTTTTTCCAAAAAATTCGAGTTTTCCCCACAAAAATTTTGATTTACAGCATTTCGATCTGGAAACAGTGGTTTTCTTATAAAATATTGGTTTTACACATGTTTTCACCCCACATAACATTTGTGTATTCATTCAAGTGTCAAAAAAGTCCATAAAAATGTCCACAATGAGGACATCAACATCACAACACCAGCATAAAATGCCCAGAAACAACAATTTACGCAGTACTAGGGTTCAAACGGGATTGACTTTTCAGGGATCGGGATCGGGATTCACTTTTTGAGATTACGGGATCGGGATTGGGATTCACTTTTTGAGATTACGGGATCGGGATCGGGATTGGGGTTTCGGGATCGGGATCCGGATTGGTTTTTTGAGATTTCGGGATCGGGATCGGGATTGGCCGGGATTGGGGTCACAGGATCGGGATTGGGATAGGCATTTTTCCGGGATCGGGATTGGGTTCTAGGGATAGAGATTTTGGCCATTTATCTGGCATCCACAGTTGTTCATAAAGGTCTCAAAACACTGTTGGATGCCAGAAAAGTGCATAAAATTGACGCTGGGGGTTTGCATCCACTTTTTTGCATGCAAAAACCTCATTATTTCACTTTTTATAATTTCCACTAATTTTTCCGGGATCGGGATCCCGGACTTGGGAGTTTCTCGGGATCGGGATTTGAAAATTTTCGGGATCGGGATCGGGATTGGTCTTTTTGAGATTTCGGGATCGGGATTGGGATCGGGATTGGGGTTTCGGGATCGGGATAGGGACTGGTAAATCCCGGATATTCACGGGATCCGGGATCGGGATCGGGATCCCGTTTGAACCCTACGCAGTACTCCAAAATTCTTCAATGGATGTGCACTGTATGGAAGACTATGGAATTGATTTGAACTACAACTACCATTTACCTCGAAATACCCCCATGGGGGTTTATTATTTCATAAGAAAGTTTTGTAATGATCATAGAAAATAGTAGGCATTTACGTACCCAAAACAGGTTATAAATGCGTACAAACAGGATATTTTTGAAATAAACATGTAGATAGCTACACAACCTAGTACAGTCTATGTGTAGCTGCGATGCAAATTAGCAGTAATAGGGGGTATACTAAAATGTCGAAACTTAAATTGTCAAATCCACCATGAGATGTGCATGCCATCTTGAATTTTTTTTGGTACCAATTTAAAATATGAATGCATTATGTACATATTTACATACTATACATGCTTATCTTATCTTGTTTAGTTTAACTGAATAAATGTGCATTCAACTGCTTCACTGAAAAAAACACAAAAACTCAAAAAAACTTTTCTGTGTTTCCGTGTTTCTGTGTTTCTGTGTTCTCCAAAAAAAAACTCATTTGAGTTTTGAGTTTTTCAAAATTTATGAGTTTCCGTGTTTCTGTGTAAAACAAAAACACAGAAACTCAATGAGTTTCTGTGTTCAATTTCTGTGTTTTTTCCATCGTTGCATATGCATACTTTGAAAAAAGTATCTGTGCTCACCTGTACACCATAGTTGTTAAAACGTATTTACTTTTACTCGATAAATACGTATACTCGAGTACAGAGTAAATACGTTTACGTTTCCTCCAAAAAAAGTTCTGGTACTTGCTTTTACGTATACTTTTTGAAAGTACTCGAGTACAGAAAACGTATTTTAGATAGCCTTTTAAATAGGTTTTTAAAGGCATAGAAGAAGAAAAATGGAGAAAATTAGCTAAAATATATGAAACTGGTTGAAAATGGGTATAGAACCAAAAATGCGTAAAATAGGCAAAAGGTTATGAAAATAGCTACCGTATATCCCAGGGGCGTTATTATTTCGTCAGAGGTTTTGGAGGGGGGAGTTATTCAAGGGGGGTACTATTCAAGGGGGGGAGTTATTTTTTCCTCAGAACTTCCAGGAAAACTTTCACTTTATTCATTGTTTGTATGCATTCCGTCAACACATCTAATGCAGAAAATGACCAGTTCAACAAGAACAAAAACAACGTATCCATCCTAAAATTCATGTTCATCGGCGTGTAGGTATGCATACGCTGCGTACACAAAATGTATCTGTTGTGCCGTCCTGGCCGTCGGCTAACATTCTTTTCTATTTTTCGTTTCACACACCAAACCCCATTTGCATTCGATGAATCAGCCCAGACATAGCTTTATTTTTCTGTTTGTCTCGTTTTCATTTTCGTGTGTTGATCATCGATCGTTTTACCCAGAGGGGGGACTTATTCAAGAGGGGGGAGTTATTCAAGGGGGGGGGGGCGTTATTTTTTCCTCACATGGCCAACAGGGGGGTGTTATTCAAGGGGGGTATTATTCGAGGGGGGGTCTTATTCAAGGATATACGGTAGGTAATTTTGAGCAACATTTCTCAAAAATTTTGGCTACATTTTTCAAAAGTACTCAAGTTTACGTTTTCTGTGGGGAAAAGTACACTTACTCACGTTTACTCATAAGTAAAAGTAAAAAATTTTACTTCACATTTTCTGTACTCAAGGGGTGAGTAAAAAAAAATACTTTACATTTACGTATACTTTGAAAAAAGTGTGGTACTTATAACAACTCTGCTGTACACTCACTTTTTGAGAGTACTCAAGTACAGTAGAGTAATTTTTAGTACAGAAAGTGTATTTTTGCCATTCATGACCCCTGCTTTTCATAACGGATACTTATTGATGGTAAGAAAAAACCTTTTTGTTGTCCAGTGTAGACATTAATAATGCTTCCTTCTACCTTTTAAAGAAAGAAAAGGTAATTTTGTTCTATTTTACGCTTTCTTGAGAAAAAAAACTCACATTCACATTTAAATTTGATGCATTTTTGCGTTGACATTTTTATTTTGTTTTCTGTTCGCTGGGTGAGTAAAAACTAAAAGAACAAACTTTATGCATATGCATTACTTTGAAAAAAGTTTGGATTTTTACAACTCTGCAGTTGACCATGACCCATCTGAAAAATTCATGCCATTCATTTTTATTTCATGGTGTTATGGCACTTGCATGATTTCTGAAGCAGACGATTGCACCAGGTTTCTGACAGGATCTGCAGAAAAATGGCGCCAAGTTCAATTTAAGGGTGCCACAGTTAAACAACAAAAATGTCAGTGTGGCATTATTTGCCGTCCTCTTATGGCGACAGCGCCATGGCGCCATTCTATCACTAATGGTTGTTTAAAACAAAATTACTGCATTTACAGATTCTTTCTATCAGTTTTCGTGCCCTATCTACGGATATTTTTTAGAAAAATGGATCAACGAAAATTGTGGCAACCTAAATTGCATTCGGACCCTTTCCCACATGATCGACTAGCATATGAATGCAGCCGGATATTGGAAGAAATGCTTCTGCCACTGAGAGAATTACTTACTATGACAGATCTGTCAAGGTTAGAGACCTAAAACTGTGATGCTTTAATTCCAGTTAAAGTTAAAAGAAAGTCCCAAAATTGCAGACAACCATTTGTCGCATTCTACCGTGATGAATTAAACAGTGTTATCAAGGACGTGTCAACTTTGCAGCATTCAGCTATTTCGAGGCAATGCAATTTCAGGCCTTCCGTCGTGGCTTTGCGTAAATTTTTTTTGTCCATTTTGAAACATTGCCGTCTTTCCAAATGGCTCAGTATTAACAATGGCAAATAAAAATTTGAAATGTTTACATTTTTTTGGATTTTCATATTTTCCACCACTAGAAGAGAACCCACGTAAAGTCGCTGATTTTCTAGAAAAATTGAATGATGGTTTTTAATTTTCTATACTATTTTTTATTTTAATAAATATTCGTGACTGAAAAATGCATGAAAAAATGCAAAAACACTATTCAAAAATTTAGTCGTAAAAGTACTTAAAAATTCAAAACCCTATGTTTGTAAAAAAATTTAAATTTGATGTATTTGGGGGGGGGGGGTATTTCAAGGGGGGTTATAAATTCATATTGGCCATTTTGAGGAGGGGTATTTCGAGGAAAGACGGTAGACATTTTTAGCTTTATATAAGACATAGAAGGGCAAAAATGCAGAGTTGTTAAAAGTAGTGAACTTTCTTCAAAGTATTTATTTTCAAAGTTTCAACTAGTGATGGAATTGCGCTGGCGCCCTTTATGGCGCCATTTTCCTTGGCGCCATCTGGCGCCTGGCGCCATTGGCGCTTGGCGCCATTTTTGCTGGCGCCAATTTGGCGCCGGGCGCCATTGTTTTGGATGGTGCCAGAAATGGCGCCAACATGCTGTGATGAGTTGATATTCATTCATTTTCAACAGTTGCGAAAGTGTATTTACACTTACCCGAAATACCCGGGTAAATGGGTATTTATATTTACCCTTACACTTACACTTTCATAAAATACCCGTACACTTTTGTGAATACAGTGTATTTTTTTCTTTCATATGGCCATGTTTTAAGCATTTGAGGAAGCATAGAACAGGGTCATGTACAAAAAATAACTGCACAGTGCACACATGCAGTTTTGCATTGAATGTAGAAAATATGGCAAATGTACAAACGTGTACCTTTGATCAGTACTCATGGTATTCTACAGTTTATCATACTTTGTAAAGAGGACATGATCAATTTCACCTGCTGGACACTGGCATTGACATTATTGCTGTATGTCATTCTTGTATTTAAACAGTGTGTATCACATAGCTTGATCAGTAAAATATCAACACTGAAAACGTGCCATTATAACGCAACTTCATACCACTAAATTTGTTACAGTCTGAAATGTTTCATACGGCTGTTCATACAGCAGTAAAATGTGAAATAATGCATGAAAATGATAAATAAATTGATCTAAAGGTGAAAACAGTGGTGTTTTCTGATGCTCAACAGTGAGAGCTCTTTCTAAAAAAAATTTTTACACTTACACTTTTTTTACACTTTCCTAGGTATTTTAAAAATACCTTACACTTACAGTATCCATACTCAAAATTTGGAAAGTGTATTTACACTTACACTTACACTTTCCAAAAATACCGGTATTTTAACAACTCTGATTTTCAAGTCCCTTTTCTTCAGTATGGTATGATTTTTATAGCATTTATCGTCTCTACCTATAATTTTTTGCTAACATTGCAAGTTCTTTTGCCTGGAATACTTGAAGATATTTGGGAATACTTGGAGTTTGCTGTTATCAAAATCCAATCACCATTTTTATCTAATAGAAGGGCAGGTACAAAGGATTCCAGATACTTTTACCCCCGGAGTGTGTTGTATTAGCGTTTAGTCCGTGTTGCATGGGCATTTTGTCGTGTTGCATTGGCGTTTTGTCGTGTTGCATTAGCGTTGTGTCGTGTTCCATTCGCGTTATGTCCGCACGGACAAAACGCTAATGCATCACACCACGAGGGGAAGATGTCCATGGGGGGAAACGTAAAGTTAACGGGTACAAAGGTTGATGAAAAAATAGAAGAGTGCACAACTATTAAAAGAAATATGCTATACTCGGCGGACCATAGTATGCGCCGAATCCTACCATAATTTAATGAATAAAATCTTATGATAAATTTTGTAATTAACTATCCCATAATAAAAATGAAATATTGTGATGAAAAAACTGTGCAATTTTTAGTTCATTATTCAGATGGGTTATGTTAGGTTTCCATACTAAGTGTGATGTCCGCCGAGTATAGCTATTTAAATGGTTGGAAATTGATCATAATTCGAGGGGGTAATTCGAGGAAACACGGTATATATAATTGTATTCATGATAACATACAGTTTTTGGCTCTTTGAATACATCAGAAGAATCGTAGAAAACACTGATCTTCTAAAAATCCCTCTCTGTTGACATCACATGCTGCAATAATGACTTTTACTGTTGGCGCCATTTTGGCGCCCAGCGCCATTGTTTCTGGCGCCCTTTGGCGCCTGGCGCCATTATTTCAGATGGCGCCGTGGCGCCATTGTTTTGAATGGCGCCATGGCGCCATTTTTCCTGGCGCTTTTCCATCCCGATCAGGAGGATAAAGACATTTTTCCAGGAGTGTATTGTATA